>LKNJ01002164.1:0-68467 GCA_002120245.1 Maccullochella peelii | reverse complement strand
CACACACACATATACACACACACATATATACACACAGACATATATATACACACACATATATATACACACACACACATATACACATACACACATATACACATATATATATACATACATACATATACACATGCATATATACATATATATATATACACACACACACAAACACACACATATATATATATATATACACACACACACACACACACACACACACTAGTGCATGAGATATTAAGAAAGAAAACACACATTATCAAAACGGTACCTAAATCTGTTCTATTGGTGGGAGGTAAACCTAATAAAACCAATTTAGTGCAAGGCCAACAACCATTTCTTTGTTTTCAGAGAAATACGTGAATGTAAGTGGCACAACAACAAGAGTCTGAAGAAAACCAAGAATCTACTGTAACTGAATATATGGTGTAAATATGCTACCTTAAATCTAATTTAGGAATGCACATGCAGCAAGATGCATTGGGGGAATTTCCAAAAACAAACAAACAAACAAAAAACATGATGATTCAAATGTTGAAAAAAAGCTACATTTTTGGGGCTTGGCACGCTGTTGAAACATTATACAATTATTAAGTCACAAGCATTAGATTCAGAGAATTTTTCTGTTAAAAGGAATGTCTGATATCTTTGGAATATATGCGTAATTGAGAGTTAGATGAGAAGGTTGATACCATTTTTATGTCTGTACGGTAAATATATCGCTAAAGAAAGCCAGTTAGCTCAGCTTAGAATAAAGACTGGAGTTGGATGTGTGTGTGTGTGTGTGTGTGTGGGGAGGGGTAGAGATAGCCTGGCTCTGTCTTTTTATATATATATATATATATATATATATAAGGTAACAACATCCACCTACCGGCACCTCTAAAGTTCACTAATTAACACGTTATACCTTGTTTATTCTGTACATAAAATGAAAATGATTTTAAAATGGTTTAAGGGGAAGTTGTGATTTTTGTGACTGTTTCTTGGCCAGAAGTAGTAACTTTCTGGGGTCTCCTGCAGGTTACCCGACAACCTCACGATTACAAGACAACTCCAAAAAGTCACTGGGCCCCGAAGAGAAATAGTCCCAGCAAGTAATCTCAGGTTTTTGAAGAGATTAAACAGATGAGATATAACATGTTAATTAGTGAGCCTTAGAAGTGCTGGTAGGTAGATTTTGCTACCTGTGGACAGAGCCAGGCTGTTCCCCCTGCCAGTATTTATGCTATGCTAAGCTAATCTAATCTGCCTCTATGGTATTGATCTTCTCATCTAACTCTCTGCAAAAAAGTGAATAAGCATATATAAAATATTCCTTCAAATAAGCATTTTGGGCTCTGCTCTCTCTGGAATTAATAGACTATAATTCACCAGTCACCAGTGGAAACTTGGCATTCACAGAGTTTCTCTGTTAATAGTGTACAATATTGGCAGACCACTGTGAATCCAACAAAGTATGGCTTCATATATGGATCTCCAATTTCTTTCCTGACTGATTGTGATTTATCTGACCAACTACAGCAACAGCAACAAACAGAGAGGCAACTGAACAGGGAGAGCAACACAATAGATTCTCATTATTGATTGTGCAGCACTCTCAGAGAAATAAGAGATATGTAATGCACCTTGCTAAATAATTTAGTGAGCATTGATACCAAAATACTTTTTTGGAACAGGCACAAATGTACAGTACCTAAGGTGTACATCATATGTTTTTTTTGCCTAATAGGTAGGTATGTATGTATTTCAATACTGTATGACTGTTTCTTTCTGCAGCGTCCTTTCATAGGATTATATGACTACTACTATCTACACAAAGCTAGCATGAGGTCTTTGCAGTATGCTTCACGTCTTTCAAATATTTAAGATTCTCAGTGGGTGAGGAGAACAAAACCTCTGCCTCGCATGTCTTAGATGGGGGTGAATTCTTCTCTTTGACAGTCAAATCCAAACACACTTTGCCAGACTATCATCATGCCGTTTATCATAAAAGCCCAGAGGGGGATTTAATTTGGCAAGTTGTGTTCTTGTACTGAAAACAACAAGAATCTGGGGAACACATTTTACTGGCCTGACATTGTCTAATAGCCACCATCATTTCTGATTAATCTTACACTACTTGAGGATTTATCTATCTGTGTGCTCCATGTGGTGCTGTGCAGCTCAATAGAGAGAAAAGAGCACAAACACTGCCAGGGTTAGTGCCTCCACTCCCACTGCACATAATTCTTACTACTTTGAATAAAAGCCTGCGCCAAATGGAGTGTGTGCATGTGTGGGTGAGAGTAGCAGTTCTGACAAACATAATAAACAGCTGGGGCTTTAAAAAAAGTGACCAACCTTGTTATTTTTCATATTTTTGTGCAAACGCTTTAGCACCGAGTTTGTTCTCATTTTCGGGTTCTCGCTATGGTGCTTGAGTGCCCATGGCTAACATTATGACCAGCAAATATAAGAGGAACGTCTCGGGTCTGGTTAAGTAGCTCATTAAGCTCAAGGTTAAGTTAGCTCAAGGTTGTGTTTGGGTCTCTACAGGCTGGCTGTCTGCAGAGTGAGAGGAGGAAAAATGCTGATGGGCCTGTCAAATGTCAGAATGTATCCTGTCTACTGAAGGGTGAGAAATAGTGAGGGGAGAATGTGAATTGGTGAGGAATAGCGTATGTATGGCAAAGTGTAAGTGTATGTACTTGTGCTTTTTACTGTGTATATGTGTGTGAGTATGTTGGGGAAGGGAGTGAGTGGAAGCAAAGGAAGCAGTAACACAGTGGACAAGCTCTTTGGCATGCCAGAGGCACAATGACATTGATCCAGCAGAGCTCTCTCCATCAGTCTCTCTGACAAAGGTAACCGGATTGTTCATAAAAATGGAAATTGAGCCATGTCATTCTCATGCGCAAAGGCAGACACTCGGCACACAGATGAATTCATCCCAAAATAAATGTACCCGCACATGGGTCTGCATGAAAAAGGTCTGCAGCTTGACAAAGAAGCTCGTGTAAATATACGATTCATTATTAGTATGGCCACAGCGACTTCCAACAATTCAGGGAAGCCTATAATGTTATTTGAACATAAATGTACATATACAAACATTTCCTCCGCCAGCGCAACCCTTCAGGCAAAGAAACACTTCAAACAGATGCAGAACAAATAAACACAGAGGCAGCTGGGGGAAGGGGACACAGGGTGAAGGAAGTAAAGCCCTTTCCTGATTAACAGTTTGCTGTCATGTGCATTATGATAATACTTAAAGAGGCTAACATTTCAATAGAGCATGGGTGGCTGTGGAGGTGGGTGGGGTTGATAATTACGGCAAATATGTCACAACATGCAATTAGCTCTCTTATATACATTGTTTGTTAGCTTAGAAGTGTTCCGTGTCACACACTAATTACCCACAACCACTGTAGGCATGTCAAATACTCAACGCCGAGTGTGCTGACGCCCTTTCATCATTATTTCAAAAGCTGTGGCAGGCATGGGTTACATGTTCATGTTTATTTTATCGGAAAGTTATTGCAGATGATGATAAGTTTCTTTGTAGAAATCATCAGAACACTGTGAATGCTCCTCCTGTTTTACTGTTTCATCAATGTGGACAAACTTAGAAATCATCATCTCTAAAAATAGTTTGATACTTAATCAATTTAGCTCACCCATTGCCTTCTTCAGCAGTGAAGTAGGCTTAGTTGTAGAGCAGCAGATGCTATTGATTTTTTTTTTGAAGAGTGGGGGTTGGGAGGCACTGAGGAGGTTCGGCTAAAGATGGAAATTTTCAGAATGACTCCATGCTTTTACTGTGTTAATGGTGGCTTCAGTCTGATGAATTGGACATGGTATAACCTTCAGAAAAGAAGAGGCATTGAGACAGGGCTTCAGGCAGCATCAGCAGTGATGAGATGGATGTACAAGCAGGGTTATAATTGGTGCTGGATATTCCAGTCTTGTCTGTGTCTAAGCTGAGCATGACAGGGGCACTGAATATTTACTTCACAGTGCTAATAGGATGCACTGCTGGCTCTGTTTGTTTTAATATGTAAATATTGATGTAGTTTGTGACAAGAGAAGGAGATACAAGAGATTAGCCCAAATTCAGGAGGGCTGCATGTGTTTTACCAAAATATATTTTTTTGTTTTATTAAGTGGATATTACAGAAAACAACAGAGACACAAGGTGATGTAATTTAATATTTTAGAACAGCTAACGTCAGAGATGAAACATTTTCAGAAATCTGTATCACTGACAGTAAATACACAAAGGATTCTTTCTAGACTCAACAATTAAATGGGACGAAACAGTAGCCTCAACAGACAGGGCAACACGCAGGACAATGCAGCCACAAATGTGTTTTGGGTAAGAGGTGTGGCTGCAGTCATAAAAATGCCACATTTGTGATTTAGTTAGCTGAATTTTAACGCCTATGTAAATACAATTCAAGTTCATGTCTGTCACAAAAGGATTTCTGCTAGACTGCACTGAAAATCACGAACTGACTTGATATAATCTAAAAATGAAGAGAGGAAAGGAAAGATTGATGTTTAATTTATACAAGTGTTGGATTACAGGCACATTAGCGGCGTGGCTCTAATCCAACACTTGTATAAATTAAACATTTTGACAACTATTGGACATCTATGGGATGAATTGGCATGAAATTTGGTACAGACATTCATACTCCTAAGAGTACTAATGCTAATGACTTTGGTGATCCCCTGACATCAGTTAGCGTCACAACAGGCCAAAGTTTCCACTTATGCAACACATTTGTTCAATACAGGAAACTTCTAAACGTACTGACCAAGTTCCCATCAGCCTCAGATATACTTTATATTAATGCTAACATACAGTAGCATACATGCGTGACAGCGTTACCATGTTGACATGCTAACCATTAATCCATCCATCAATTAACTTTAACAATAGCGTCCCTGTGTGTTTGGCAAACAGCTGACATTTGTTGTAGTTACAGTACACTAGGACCCACCTTCTGTCAGTTACAACGTAGTCAAGTAAAAATGCAAAAATGGCATCTTTAAATTGCCACTCTATTGTCTATCTCAGAGTATTTTGTAATATTTAGACAGAATTTGTTAAATATTTTCTCTAGAAAAAATAAAGCAAAGACATATCTAAAAATGCAGAACATTGTGTTGTAATTGATTCTCAACCAAGATGAACTATTTTCACCTTAAAAGGATAATTTACATTAAACCCCGTCTTACTTTTCCCATTTTGTTAATTCATAAGTGTTATGTACATAAACATGGCTCTGCTCTCTGTTGTAAACAATATGGGAGCATCACTGTGTTAAACAGTCACAGCTGTTTTTCTATGTCACTGTATCTCTGATGTCCCTAATATATATAAATATGTAGTGTTGTGGGGATCTCTGAAAAGAGAGAAAGGAGCCATCAGCAGGGTTTTTAGCCTACAGAGCTGCATGTAAAGTGGGTCAACTGCGCTCCTGGAGAGCTTAACAAGCTGCTGGAGGAATAAGGCAGCACACTTGATAATTAGCAAAGAGGAGGAAGGCATGTTTGAGGGAGAGGGGGGTGCAGGAAGAGATGGAGTACAGATGAGAGAGAATGTGTGGGCGTGAGGCTGGACTAGCAAGATTCAGCCAGAGGTATTTTAAATCAGACTATTTCAGTTTTGCGCTTTTATTGTAACTTAACTTTGCTAATAGGTACTATATGTTTTCCCCTTGCTTATATTGCTTCACTGCTATACTTTGGATTGTATTTGTGTGTTAATATTCTATTTTACACTTCCCTACACTTGTTCCTTGCACAAACCCTAATGTCTCTTCAGGCATCAATAAAATTTCATGTCCACCTTCTGTGATGGTTCAGTTCTTGGCATCTACCTAGACTGTTAAGCACATCATTTTAAAACTCACATTTTCAACATTTTCTCTGTGGACTCTTTTCCTTCCGTTGTAGTCGCACTGTGTGTGGTGGATGTGGCATTGTTTCACATTTGTTTTGAAAATAATTAGGTCATGAAATGAAGGTGGAAGATTTCACTGAAGCAAAGTGGTTCTAGCTGATTTTGACCTTTTCAGGCAGCACTGATGTTTGATGTGAACACAGTCAGAGCAGCAGAGAAGGAAATGATTTGAGAGGCAATCTTTTTCATGTTTGCTATGGTAATTCTTTTATTCTCTAAACTGAGGTCTATTCCTTCATTTAAATTGGCTGGTTTTCCCCTCATCTTTGGCTTACAGTCAAAGAATGTCGACAGTAGAGGACATACTTCTGGTTTAAAAATAAGATCAAAGACTTTAATTAAGATGAATGATTATAAAAGTTTATTTCAGGTTACGCAATGATGGCTGGATGCTAGCAGCAGAATTACACCACAATAAAGATAAAACAAACACCAATATTAAGACTATTGTCAGGGGAGTTTTAGTGATGACCTGTCCAACCCTACAGGGAAACACTGGTGCAAACACAATGCTTTCTCTCATTTAAAGTCACTGACAGAAAGAAAAATGATACATAAAGGTCTAGTTTACAAACATTACATGAACTGAGTTTTTTCTCTGAAAATCTCATGGTGTTTAGGCTATATCCGATCCCAGCCATCAGTAATCAGGCTATTTCCACAGCTGAAGGAGAAAGATGCAGTCCTAACACCACTGTAAACAGGGGGGCTCAGCTGGAGTTGATGTGTGTGTCTTTTGTGTCTGTGTAGATATATGTGTCCTTTCCTGATAGCTCAGGCGCTCTCAGGCGAAGTGTGAAGAGGGTTATGTGAGACAGAGAGAGAAAGAGTGAGATACAGACTTAAGAGCTCATACAGCGAATGGCTGCAGAGCGAGCTGAAGCGAGAGGAAGAGGCCACTGTTACTTCCATCCTCACTGGGAGCTTAAGAGACTACACCGACTCCGTTTCTTCTTAGAGTCAATTCAAGTGTCACATACTCCATCTTTCCATTTCTGACAGGCTTATTTGCCTCCACTATCCTCAAGCAATATACAGTTTATTGGTTTGCTACTGATACTGCACTAATCAACCATCCAGCACACGTGTATGAAATAGAGCTGCAACGATTGGTTGATGAATCAATCAGTTGATCGACAGAAAATTCATTGGCAACTATTTTGATAACTGGTTAATGGTTAGGGTCTGTCAGTTGGACAAAACAAGACATTTGATGAAGTCACTTTGGGCTCTAGGATATTGTGATGGGCATTCTTCACTGTTTTCTAATGTTTTATAGACCAAACAATTCATCAAGAAATGAATCTGAAGATTAAACGATAACAGAAATACTTGTTAGTTGCAGCCCTAGTATATAAGATTGATTCAAGGCTAACAATTAATAAAAGCTGAAACACATAATGGCCTGTAATACTGCATTTATTGTATCTTTGTTTAATCCTATTTATGTGTGTGCAAGTGCAAGGTCATTCACCGTACTGGGCACATCAAAGACTGGAATAGACGGTATTCTATCTTTCAATTTTCTCATTGCTGTGTCTGTTTGCTGAGGCTCCAGTACCCAACCCCATGGGGAGCAGGCAATCTCATGTGAAAAGCCTTTTCAAGTGGTGTGCTACTCAAACACACAGATTTCACATTCAAATCTGAACTGCAAAAAAGGGACTATACTAAGTGGCCAGCGGCTGCTTTAAAGAGCTTGATGAATGCAGTAAAAATGAGACAGAGAGTCTTTATTATGTTTGAATTATCACTTTTAATATTGGGTTTGTGTGCTTCTCTCGTGTTGCTTGGTGTATCAAAAATAATTAAAAGAGAAGAATATGTTTGACAGCTGGCTAAATCTGTAAGCCTGCTTAACCTGACCCGAGGGTCAGACAGATTTTCTGAGTCTGATCAGCTGTGTTGGACTGGTTATGGTTTGAATCATGTTGAGCCAAACTGCCTTTGACCGTTGCACCAATTGTCTAATGTGCTTTTGGCAGCGTTTTGGATATAACTGTGTTTGTCATGGTACTGGAAAACAGACCGGGCAGAGCAAACATGAATACAACAAGATAAAATAAAAGACCATATGTGTGTTATGTATGTTTTTGTGCATATTCTAAACCAGTCTTTAAATCATTTCAATTACATCCTCAAATGAGACTGAAAGCCACAAAAAAATAAAAATAATGAAGAACTGATTTTTTTTTTGCTTTATATGTTTAAAGAACGAATCATTTGGTCTATAGAACATCAGAAAACAGTGAGAAATGGCAATTACAACATCCTACAGCCCAATGCAACATCATCAAATGTCTTGTTTTGTCCATCCAACAGTTCAAAAGCCCAAAATATCCGATTAATTATAATGTAAGACCAACAAAAGTAATTCATTCTCATATTTGAGAACGTGGAACCATCATATGTTTGGCATTTTTACTTGAAAAATTGTTCAGTGATCAAAATAGTGATCAATTAAATTTCTCTTGATCAGCTGATCAGCTAATCAACTAATCGTTCCATCCAATTGTTTAAAAATTCAGGAGACACAACGCATATTGCATAATGAATATAGCATTAATTTCAATTCAATAATTCTTCAAGGTAATCTATGAAAAAAGTTGCAAAAAATATATAAAGATATACCAATGCCAAAACAACAAACACTGTTTAATGGCCAATACGCTAAATCATATACACTTTACACAACAAACTGAAAAATAGTAATATAATTTTCTCAGTAAATAAATTAATTCCCAGCGTTGACCTGTTGCCATACAATTCAATACACTTATTAAAATCCATGGATGTGAAACATATTGAGTTCATAGGACAGATGCTCCTCTAGCCCCTTTACAATTTCTACGATCTTTTTCATCCCTCATAAAATTCCTGAGCATCATCCAAGAAGAATTATGTCTTGGGCTGTGAAAAACAAATATTCTCTTTACATAGTGTTGTGTATTCTTTGTCGTTTATCTAGCAACCACAAATAGCAAAGCATACTCTCATAATCTACATTTCACATCTGACAGGTTTGTGTGTTGTTTACTCAGACAGTGCATATGGCACGCAAGGGTAACATCAGCACTTCCAGCTTGCAGCCTTTCATGAACACACCACCCCTGGTGCACAATGGTGACAGCTACAGCCACCAAGTCTTCTTAAAGAGCAACTCAACTCTACATCATATTTATCTTTTAGCTCTTAATGTATTTGTGCACCTTCAAATCACTGAAACATATAATTTCATACCCTTATTTCAACATGTTCAACATGTACATGCATCTGACAGTTAAAGAGAGACTAGAAGAGAAATTAAGGATACCCTGTGGACACACCACAGGAGAGAAAAACAACCTGGAGACTTCCGTGGTGCACAGTGGAGCAAAACTGATGTAGACCAAGCTGAGGCAAGTATAATCATAATAGCTGAACCAATATGTTTTTTATTTTGTTATCCTTTAACAAAAGGGAAAGCTTAATCCCTCTCATCACACAGACAATCCAGCCACAACCCACTGGCTAGCTCATAAACAAACATATACACTCATACCCTCCTCTCTACCCCTCTTCCCTCTGTCTCCCCCCTCCCCTACATAGATGTTCTAGTTCATCCAACTCAAACAACCCATTCACTCCATCCACTTCACTCCATCTTTCCCTTTAAGCCCTGGACTGCAAACAAAGGAAAAAGAACGAAGTGGGATGTGACAAACAATTTGGTCAGATCAACAGAAAGAAGAAGACTTTTCAGTCTGCCAAGAGGGAGCCCCTACAGGGTGTAGGACTGTTTCTGTACTAATTGATGAATATCAGTTGTTGAAATCAAAAAAGACATTAGAAAGTACAAAAGACAAACTAGACACTGCTCTGAATAAAACACCAGGGATGGTCGACCAGCTGGGTACAATAAGGTCTTCAGAGATGATCTGATTCCGGTAGTCTTCAATTTCTTTAATTGAACACTTGAGAAAACGTCTCTTCCTCTTTTACGGAAAGAAGTGATAATTAGAGCTTTAACAAAAAAGGGCAACAATTACATGTTATGTATCTCATATATAGAAGAAATTATATTCTTCCTTTAATGGAGACCTAATTCATAATGATAAAACTGATTTTGTATAAGGGTGCCAAACACAATTTCACATGTTCTCTTCATATTTAGGAATAATACATTTTGGCATGAAGAAAGCTTTTGACCGTGTTATGAAGATCTGATTTTGGTATTAGAATGATTTTGATTTCCTCAGCCCCTTCTGCCAGAATTAAAATAAATTAATATTTTGGAGTGATCCACGAGTCAGGGTTACGCTTTGTCACCAACCCTTTTTGCTCTTTACATAGAACCTTTGGCAAAATAGAAGAAAATGCAGGGAATTATAATCAATAACTCATATCAAAAGCTTACATAGTATGCTGATGATATTATATGTTTGTGACCAAATATCGGCAATATGTACAATTCAAAACCTCTCATTTCTTTTACTTTACTGTACTTGCCTGGTTTGACGTGGTAAAACTGCTAAATTTAGGGGTTCAGACAAAAAACGCAAATGGGGTGCATATGCATACACAAACTGTATGGATCACTGCTTTAAAGCAACTACGCACAGAATCTTTATGTGATTATAGCATCTTTCAAATTATTTTGATAGCATAAGTTTGTGTTTGAAGGAAGACAGACAATCCCAGTGAAAAATTGGTGCAGTCTATGTGTTCATCTCAGTATCCTCAGGTCAGATCCATGGGAGGCTGTAAAGTTGTTTCACACGACTATTTGACGGATGGATGAAGTCAAGATAACAAAAAATGTTTGGGAAATAAAGCATCGGAGAAGACGTGAAGCTCACACTGATCCGCACCTCACTGTGGGTGCATTTTCAAATTTAGACACCAATCTGAACTACAGCAGGTTGGTGAAAGATTCTTTTAAAATCGTATAGTAAAGTTTTCTCTTAGAAGGCATGAATGGATATTTTACAATCAAACAGTTAGTGTGGTGCAGTGTTTTGGCAGTGGTTTAGCTGTACACCTTTGCCAACATTTTATTGGCTAATCACGATTAAAGTAGGAACAATGGTTCAAAAGAGTATAATTAAGCTTATATGTATGCATGGAATACCTTTCAAATAGACGAGGCTGGCATAAAGCCAACTGTAAACAGAATGGTTTGAAATCCTTCCCACATCTGTAAAAGAATAAAAGAAATACCCCTTGTACTCATCTGAGAGCTGCTATGTGCAGTATATTGCTATTGTTAGATTTTTTTTGTGTGTGTCTGGCCAGCGAGCACACACAGCCAGCTCTGTAGAGCGAGCCACTTACAGTTGCTCAATAATCCATTTACTTGCCTTTGCTACTGGCGTGACTGTAATTTCAATCACATGAGCAGTAGGGAGATAAGTGGGGAGCTGTCTACTGAAAGCAGCCTGATGGTGACATGGGCTGAAATCGAGTAATGGTTTCTAGCTTGTTGCCTTAATCAAGAATCATCTGGTCCACTACAGTGATGGGAAAAGGTTGAAGGTACAGCTCGCACTTTATATTTCTTCCTAGGAATGTCAGGATGGAAATACAAAGCTCCTAAACTTGATTATGGAATGGAATGAAACCTTGTACTGTACTACTGTGACTTTTCTCTCCAATAAGTCGGATTAAAGACAAGGTGACAGTACAGGTTAGAAATAGGCATTCAGATTTATGATAAGGGCGTTTTTGATTTTGTTTCTACTATATAAAATTTCTGTTTTCAACTTTTAGATCAAACGCAGAGAGGAAATTCTGTTGCCTGACAGAAGAGGAATACTACTATCAACAATGATTTCTTGTGTTGCAAAAGTAACACTCAAGTATTAGGTATTTTATGAATAAACACATTTAAACATTTAAAACAGATTCCACAAGGTTCTTGATCGTTTGTGATTTTTTTGTTGTTGCTCATTTAACAGTGCTCATGAGATGTAGTAAAATTTACACAATGACACTGTGTGTGCAGTCTCCAAGAGAACTGTCTGTATGCCACAGTGAGCCATATTACCATACTATCACCATCTTTCCAGGCAGCTTCTTTTCCCCACAAACCATTACTTTCTGCCTCGCCTCATTAGCATTGCAAATAAGACCTAAAGCAAGAACAGTGATGGCAGCAGCAGAGGAAATAGGACAGAATTAACAAATTATGTAAGAAGCATAGACAGAATGGAAGGAGCAGAGTGTAGCAACAAGGAGGTGGGTGATGAGGAGGAGGTGGCAAGAGCATATTACAAATCTGATTACACCTTAAACTGGACATCCTTTTCTATTGGTGCTATAACTCACTGTTCAGGAGACTACTCACATTTCTGCACAGTGCCCTCTTTCTGACAAGCAAAGCTCCAGTGTTTACAGTTAATTTACACAGACCACCCACAATATTTTAGTTTTCTATCTGGTTGTGTGGGTATACTGTCAGGAATCAACAACAACTCTCTGGCATTGTTGGAGAATTTAATCAACCTGGACCCTGAGACTGACATGCAGTTTCCAAATCATTTCAACATCATTTAACAGTTTAAACACACTTTCATAGTGGAAATCTTGTCCTTACAATTGAGAGAACCACAATCCTCCATGCTACAATGTCATATTATTGTTGTGTTTTCTTCACTGCTGTACTTAGTAATGCTACATTTCATACAAAGTTTGCATCTCAGCCTTCATGAGGCAGAAAACTTGTGTATGTAAAAAGCTTGTTATTAGCAGTACAATAAGTAATTGAACAGTTTCTCCTTGGGGCTAAAACGTTATTGTACACAAAATCAAAACAGCAGAGAAAACATGAAAGAACTTCTATATTTTCCAAGAACATGTTATGACAAAATCCTTTGTGATGCATCATCTAGGAAGTTAAGGCAGTCAAACCTCTTTGGTGAGCAACTATCAGACCCATCCACAAATCATTTGATTAATTACCAGTACACATATCAGCCCGAGTTTTTGACAAGTTTAATGTGTTTTCAAGCTTTTCACTGAAAAACTGTCATTAAGCTGTGGTATTTACTGCCTCACTGAATGGTTCTAATCGAAACCAGTCATGTCTTTCCTTTTCTGCAGCCGATCTTAAAGCTCTCCACAGTGTTGTTCAGCTTCATTAGTTAAAGCAGAATTTTGTTTAATAGACATTTAACTATACTGTAAACTGCTCTCTTTAGACTTGGCTATGTCCAGCTACTTTTAAAATTTCTGTGGTTAACCACCATTCGAGTACATGACATTAATGGACAAACAATGGACATTTCGACAACAACAGAAAGGTGTTAAAGGAATAATTCGACATTTTGGTAAATACACTTACTTTTTTGCCCGAGAGTTAGATGAGAAGATTGATATCTATGCACCTAGAGCCGGGAGTCGATTAGCTTAGCTTAGCATTAAAAAAAGCACTGGAAGCAGAGTGAAACAGGTAGCATGGCGGTTTGTTCCATTTAGTTTTTCATTCAATAAACGTTTTAATTAGTGAGCATTAGAACTGATTTTGGAGAGAGGCCGCCTGTTTCACCCTGCTTCCAGTCTTTATGGTAAGCTAAGCTACTCCTGGCACTACCTTCATTGTTAGACATGACAGTGGTATTGATCTTTTCTTCTAAGTCTCTGCAAGAAAGCAAAGAAGTACATTTCCCAAAATGTCAAACTATTCCTGAAGATTACTGGGTTAAACTCAACATCATCTCATGACTTGTGGTGCTTGCTTTAGTGGGCTACTGTTATTAATATATATTGCTAGATCTAAGTTATAAAATGGCGAGTAAATTAATAATTATTATTATTACTGATAAGAATGATGGGCAAAACTACAAAAATCAGACCCTGTTTGTAAATAAAAACAAATTTCCATTCAGTCTTATTTTATGTTTTTAAATAGGTGGCTATTCCAATTAAAGCACTGTGAGCTGCACTCCTGAATGAGCAATACTGCAGGGGAATAATGTTGGCAGTACTGGAATGAGTGCATGTATCAGTGGGTAATGGACTCTGAGAAATGCTGTAATGAAACGGTATAGAGAAGGAAGCCAGAAGGAAGAAAAGGTCAGGCCAAGATGTAAGTGCCACAACTCATCATCTGGTGAAGTCAAGGTCAGGACCTTGTGTGGTCCCATGGTATTTCTGTTTAGCTTTTAAAGAAATGGCCAGAGAGTCAGACTGATGCAACGAGTTAGCTAGGAAAGACTCAAACTGATTGCACTGTATTCCACTGACCTTCTTCAGAATGCTTTGAGTTAACAGAGAGCTAAAATGTATTAAAATACAACCATTTACAACACCTGCAGCCATGCATGTGTGTATTAATGAAAACCCTGTCCTTTTTTGCTCAGTAACTGGAAATCATTTCATAACAAGGCTGGAAAAGTCCTTTAAACAGCTTCATATGAGATCACAAGCCCAAAAAATAGTAGCAATGGTTTTAAATGCCAGCAAATGCAAAATTTTTTGCGCCGTAATTGCTTGTGACTTTGCAATGAAACAAGGGTCCTCTCTGAATCAGTCTGGCAATTATGTGGTGTGAAAGCTGGTCTGGTTTGTGCAGTGTGTCTGCCTAAATGTGGACGACCCCCCTCACAGTGGGGGCAGGCTTGACTTGGATGCTTCGGCACTGTGGCTGCAACTCTGCTCAACACTCAGTGGGGGTAACACAAGGAGCCCTATAGTGCGGTAATGCAATATTCATGGTGGGGTGTGAGCAGAGCAGTTAAACACAGCAGAGTTGTGAGAAGA
Organism: Maccullochella peelii; assembly: GCA_002120245.1. Lineage (NCBI taxonomy): Eukaryota > Metazoa > Chordata > Actinopteri > Centrarchiformes > Percichthyidae > Maccullochella > Maccullochella peelii. The sequence continues at coordinate 53,781 of LKNJ01002164.1, read as the reverse complement.
CCTTCCAACCTTCTATCAGGGAGCAGCTGCTGCTTGGGCTTGCTCCCCTCTCCAAAGCCGATCCTCTTGCTCAAGCATTGTCTCTTTCTTTGCCTGCCCTCCCCTGCTCCCTCTCTGCTCCCTCTCACTCAACCATTAATTTTTAATCACAACTTAAATGGCAGCCTTGGCTGCGGCTGTGGGGGCAGCAAGTCAAGGGCTCTTGCCTCTGGTTACAAAGTAGGAAATAAATTTGAAGAGATCAAGCTAAACATAGAGGGAGGGAGAGGGCTGACTAGGGAGAAAATGTACAGGGAGGAAAAATATCAACTTGCTGCTGCCATTACAGCTTAATTAGAATTTCAACTCTTTCATCTTGGACTTTCCATTGCGACTGCTACAGGAAATTGAGATCAAATTAAGATAAAGAATTGGGTTTTTCGAGGTTTTTTTTTGGAGGCCATGAGAAAGTAAGAAAGGGGGTGTGAGTGGATTTAGATTATATACATAAAGCTTAAAACAATTAATCTATGGACAAAAAATGAATTGGCAACAATTTTGATCAAATAATTGTTTAAGTCTTTTTTTTTTTTTTTTTGCAACAATCTCCAAAATTCACTGGTTCCAGTTTCTAAATTGTGAGAATTTGCTGCTTTTCTTTGACATATGTGATACATTTCAGGGTTTTATTCTGTTAGTCTGACAAAACAAGCAATCTAAGAAGGACAACTTTTTCAGTATTTTCTGAAATTTTATACACCTACTAATTACTATAATCAGCAAATTCATTGATAATCTGAATAATTTTTAAGGTTAGTTGCAGCCCTAACTGACATATCATACTACTTAAAACCAGCAAAATAATAGGAGTATAAAAATACAGCTTACAGTAGGAGTATATAAAAGGTTGAACCACTTATTCATGAAGGACAAGGTTGTGTGGATGTTGTCAGTGAGGTGGCGGCAATCAGGTTTTCCCCTGCATTATTTATTTTCCGTATTGGGGTGGTCTGACCCAGTCTTGTAATGAGAACTAGAGTCACGGTCTGTTTGGAGTCCCGGGGCAACGCCGTGCGACTGTGTCCCAGGATCACTGCTCAACCACACAGGCCTCTACACAGCCACTGTTTGCTCAGTCTTCACTTGGCCTGTAAAAGTCAAGCCTTGTTGACACATCTGTGCTGTCTCTCCCCGAGGCTAATGGCTATTACATCTGTCTGCTTCTTTTCAGAGGGAGAGGAAAACTACAAGAATCAAATGCTCTTTTGAAAACAGGCAAAGTGAAAACACTGACAGTTGATGGAAAGCTGACAGCCTCCTCTGAGGGGAATTACCACTGTTGATCTTTCTCAAAAGTGCAATGAGGTGATAACACTGGTTAAGATGTGTGTTTTGAGAGAAACGTTGATGGACTTATGGTAGCAGTGTCTCAATGTTTATACTAATACAACTGTGTTTTTCACAGGTCACTCTTTGCATTATTAGGTAATGAATGTGTTTCTGAAGTGCGCCCAACGTAAACATCACTTTTATCAAAATTACTTTACACAGCTACAAACATTGAAGAGCACATTGGATATGAAATGTGTTACATGTATATTGCATGTGAAAGAACGTACACAGTTTATTAGTTGACCATATAATAAACTGGAGTGTTTACATCCATTTTTTAAATGTATCTATTTGTTGCTGTAAAAAGCTTTTGACTAAATAATAAAATAAAAGCTCGACTCTCCACTATTTCATTTTGAATAGTTTAGTAAATATTGTATAACTGAAATACTGACAAAGATAATGCTGCAATAATTATTACAAATCTAAATTTATCCACAACACCCACTATTTTCTAAGTCAAAAAAATAAAAAATAAATAAAAGGAACTGGCAGATATATTGGCTGATGTTAGCTCATCACAGATAAATCGTATCAGTGGGCTGCAACTAACTATTCTTTTCTCAATTCACTGATTAATTATTTACTCTATAAAATGTCATAAAATAGTGAAAAATGTTCTTGAGTTCAAGGTGACATCTCTAAATGTCTTGTTTTGTCTGACCAACTGTCCAAAACCCAAAGACATTTAACATTTACTATCACATTAGACAAAGAAAAGAAGAAACTGCAACCAGATAATTTTTTGTATTTTTGCTTGAAAAATGACTAAAACAATGCATTGATTATAAGAAGAGTTGTTGATTAACTTTCTGTTGATCGTCTAATCGTTTCAGCTCTGAACGGTATCTGTATACAAGTCGGCCGATAAGTCACAAAGAATTGCAGTACAGAAATGTCTAAGATATGTTTGAGGTGATTTACAAACACTGATGTCATCGTTTGTCCTCCAGAGAGCACTGACAAGTTTAGGTTTTAAACGTTTTCACTTTGCAGTTGGTTGGAAAAACATCCACTGACACTTTTTAACCACCCTAAGAGATTCATTGGCCATGTCTAGTTTAACATCCTCACCTCTGCCAGCTACTTGAACTGTGCAAATAATCCACCTATTGATCCTCAATTCCTAACCTGACAAATTACCAAAATCAAGGCAGCGTGCTAACTGCATTCATGCTAACTAGCAGACCTCTCCTAATCAGTCGAACACACACACACACACACACACACACACACACACACACACACAGGAGTAATCTCTCACTAATCAAGGACATCGATCACATTGCAAAGCACATCTGTCTGCATCCCCCTTCTCACCGCTGACCCAGATTGATTACTCTGACGGGCTTAGGACACAGACAAAGACCAAGGGAGAGAAAAGATGAACAAAATAGAGAAAACAAAAGGAAATGTGGGAATGAAAACAGAAAACTGAGGGCACATAACATAAGGGCTCAGCCAAAAAGGGCCAGATCTGTTCAATTCTGTTTTTGTATCACACATTTCTATTTGCACATATGTAATCTCTGTTAGAGATCTACATATTTATAATGATAAACAGCAAATATGACAATTGACACTGACATTCTAGCTGCAAAAACACTGTGATGAACTGAAGCCAGTAAGAGTAGTTTATGTACCTTGTGTGTCTCCATTTATGTACACCGACGCATATAAATAAAGAACATGAGACCACAGAAGAAACTGTGGTGTGTTTGCTGTTTTGGGAGGAGATGAGCAGCTGGACTGAGAATGAATGATTAGCTGTGTACTTTATAAGCCTCAGGTAAGAATGAAAACAACTAGTTGCGATAGCCTAAGCCTGCATGTGAAAAAAGGTTTTTCTTTTTTTCTTTCTCCCAGTAAAAAAAAGGGAAGATGTGATCTTGTACTGCGGAAATAATTTGGTTCCAATGCTGATGTATTAAAATCCACTGCTGAGCGCATGAAACAGGCATTATTCGCCTTGCTACACTTTCACTCACATTACATTACCCAATTTTAACCTCAGAATAAACCCCGAAAATCAGAAAAACTGGGTTGTGCAACAATACAGTAACATCTATATCTCAACAAAAGACACAGTAAGCTTTTCACACATTTATATAGTATATTTGAAACACATTCCACGCATACATTTTACCAAATGATAACATAATGTTTTACAGATTAAAACATTCAATAATCACATTACAATAAATAACAATGCCATTCAGGCAGTGAATGTGATAATAAAAAAAGCACTGGCACGTCAAATGCTGATTGCTATGGGTTTTGTAATGGTGACTGATAAAGGCAACAATGCCAAGTTAAGATAAGGAAAGACAAATCTGTTGCTACAACAAAGAGCAATTTCTTTACACAGGCTTTTCACCATTTACTAAGACAGAAAACCAAGAGGTTTCATTACCAAGGGCAGCTGATAAAACCTCTGGGCTCAAGTGCAATCAAATACTACATAGCTCTCAGGTAAAGCATGTGTCTGTCAAGGCTACACAACCCTAAAAAAACAAAACAACAACTTTATTTCAATAATATAAAATGTATAGATTTTTGTAAAATCTGCCTCTGCACTGAGATCTACATCAAAATACTTATATACACTTATATAATTTTCTAGTGCAGCAAGACAAACATGAGGATGTAGCAAAAAAAGTTAAATCTAGTGTATCTTGCAATATTAAGACATCCTTGAACAAAATCCTATATACGCACCTGGATCCTAATCTGCACCAAAAACCAATCACTTGCTCTTTCGCTAAATTATATTGTAATCTCTTATGCTTTTGAGATATCCTGATAACACCGTAACCTCCATGGCAAAGGTAAGAATTAATTCCCTCATAATCGCCATTTTTTGTGCACTTGCCGCAGTGCGTAAGTTGTTTTTGACCAAAGCTATAGAGAGATAAAAGTGGAGAACCGTCCACAACAGATAACATTTTCTTTGTTTTGACAAAGGGCCGGATTTAGTCCAAAATGGACATCGACACGGTTCTGTTTAAGATGGAATTTCTAAGATTCACTTAAACATCTCTCTGAACCTACATATAGGAGGGTGTTATGGGTAACTGCAGGTTGCAAAGACTAGCAGAGAAGCCAATGGTGCACAACTCCCAAATCTCAACAACGCATCATGCAGACGTGCGCGTCAAGCAAGCTGACTGGTTGATTTATCTACGTTGTACGTTCAAGTATAAAATAAACAGCCATGTAAACCTCTCCGACCGCCCCCTGTACACATTTTCTTAAATGTAGCCTGGAGAAGCATGTTTAATAATAATATTAAACTGGGTGTCTGCATACCTGGATGTGCTCACACAGTCATAGATTCTTGGTTGCACTCGGATGGGCCACGCAGACCCTCGCGGACATGGACAGATGAGGAAATGTATGCAGCCACGTGGATGTAGAAAGTATGATTTGGGCTCAAATACAGTATGTAAACAATAGGTCACAGTATAACCTTTCTGTTGCAGTTTGTTCATTGAAAAATACAAATAACAATAAAGCAAAATACTCTCTTTGTTACAGATCCTAATTTAGTTGCCAGTGAATGCAACTCAGCATGCAGGAGTGTTGTCACTGAATCTGTAAGGACAAGCACATCTAGTATGGCAAAGTTTATTGCTTGGGGCTCCCTCTTGCTCCCATGCCTGTGTGCTCTGGTCTCTGCTCAGCAGCTCATCTCTATCCTCTCTCTTCCCTTCTCCTCTCCCCATTAACCGGCTGACAGATCAGTAATAAACACAGCCTGTCACCTTCAAGGCCTGCCTCTCATTTACTAGAGAACACATGAAACCCAGCTCTCTTGTTCCCTCTCTGTCTCTGTCTCTCTGTCTCTCTCTCTCTCTCCCCCCCTCATCCGCTGGGCTCATTGGAGCTGAAACCTGATTTTCGGCCCCGGCTGCCTCCGAGGCAGCAAATTCTCCTCTGCACCCAGATAGTCCTGAAAAAGGCATGAATATTAAATGGAAAATCCATGAATAAATAGCCAAAAAAGGACTTCCGTCGCTCTAACCTCTTTCTGTCTCCCAGCAGTGGATGACAGAGGAAGAGCGCAGGGGAGAAATAGAGGAGACAAAAAAAAAAATCACGACCACCTCAGGAGAGAAGGTGGACATTTGTTAGGTAATTGGCTTTCTCTATTTGCAATCCCATGGTGTTGTGATTTCACACATAAAACAAAGAGGTAATCACACGGTAACAGTGCAGCCGATGGTTAGTAAAGCAAAATTCAACTACGATATTTTCACTGGGAATATATTGTGTTATTTCCATATGTGGGGCAACCGGAGGGATAAAAGCCATACATATTGCAACAGCTCAATAATGTATGCGTGGAAAATGCAAATGACCTTAAAAAGAGAGCCGGAGGTGCAATGTGTACAAGGGATATGATGTTGAATGCATAACAAACAAAAAAAGGAGAATCATTTAGTTGTGATATATACTCACTAGTCCCTTGGCACGGAGCTGTTACAGAGGAACAAGTAAATATAGATTATTTCGCTTCAAGCAATTCCCATAAGGGTGCTTAATATGTACTGTACTGGATTTCAGTGGCCTTTTAAAAAAAAGGAGAAAAAAAGGAGAACATGGAGACAAATCATAAGACAGTAGCTACTAGTGAATAAGTTACTATATGTGTTGCTGTTGCATTATATGTGTTGAGTGCTACAGGGATGACGTATTTCGTAGGTCAACCCTGGAAGTTAGCATCGCCCTGGTTCCCTCGACAAAAAAGCCAATGGGATTTTTCCATTGGATTTTGGATTATTACAGAAAATAAACTCTGTGGCAAATAAAAGTTTACATGTTTTGTTCAGCAAGATAATCTTCACAAATGAACACCACTTTTATGATATTTGAAGGGTAAATGCGATCACCAGAAGTAAAAAGCTAATGTTAGCATCACCACCACTACGCTTCCAACTTGTAATTTGAATTCGGGAAAGGCCTTGTTGCTTGCTGTTGACTCTGCTAACATTGTATCAGAGCTGTATTAAGTTACCGCAAATGTAAACACAACATGTCCTACTGCTGCTGCTTCACATTAAAGGCATTCATTGCAGCCCGTTTCGCGGCTGTCGGTTGCGGCAATCTACTGGACCAATTCCAAACCTTTTGGTAACTATTACTTATTTAGACTCCAAAATATGTGAAAATAGGGCTGAGGTTAAAAAATACCAGAATTACCCATTAAGGATTATAACTTTAAGGATCTACGGCTAAGAGGGTGAGAACGTTTCACATGCATAAACATGTACTGACACAATAAAGACCAGCCGGATTGCACACTGACTGAGCTCACAAGACATAAGAAATGAAGGCTTAATTTTGTGGTGGTTTACTCTCCAAATAAAAGAGATAACATAGGAGAGAAAAGAAATAAACAATGTCCTCTAGTTTGACGGCGGTAAATTGGTGTAATTGGCCTATAATTACCCAGCTCATTGTTTTTTTCTGAGCTTTACAATATACTACTGACTGTACGTTTAAGCAATTTGTTTTTGCTGGTGACAGCCAGTTGTACCACAAAAAAATCCCCTTTATTTGAAGAACCTCTAAAAACTTAATCAAGCCCAGCCTCTATTGTTATAAAATCTCTTTCACTAAATGTATAATGCAACCCAAATAAGACAGTGTTGGCTATTATTATAGGCTGTCCATCAGTAATAGTGAGGAAATGACATCTATGATATATATCGTTATGATATCTAATACTATCTAACATATCAAGGCTACATATTTCCATCCATGCTCAACAAGCTACAACTACATACGGTAGTACGGTTTCCAAAAATGTGATTATGGAAGAGCAAAACTGTGTGGGGATATTCCAAAAACTGTTTGCTATTGATAACGTCCGAATGGCTATTAAAACAGCTGAATTCTGCTGTACATCAGAAAAGATCATCTGAAGTAATGGAAGAAAATGATGTTGGTGCCTCAGGCTTATGACAGGAGAAGTACTTTGTTGACCTTGAGGTGCTTTGAAATGACTCCAGTCTCCAGTGATGTTGAGATTATATATATGTCAATGACTTACACCACTAGAGATAAAAAAAGATCTCATCATGACCTGCTGCTGGAGCTGAATTTCTCATCTTAGCAATTATATCTGCGACTTCTTTCCTTGTAGTTGAATCAAACCTCAGCATAAGAGAGCTGTTTTGTATCTGCTGGAGAGCCATCAGTGTAACTAATCTTTATAGAAAAAGATATGCCAATATTCACATGCAATACTACAAGGGTTATACGTTCAGTGCCAAACTGAGTGAAGAGCTGGGAATTCTTCGTTGAAAGCTGTTAAAGGACATTTTGTTTTGTTTCTATAATGGGTAACAATTACTTATTTTCCTTCGGCATGTTCTGTGAGAAATATTGTATGTGATTACAGGGGATTAATTTACTAATGTGTGAATGTATTGCTTGGCATTATGTTGGATAAACCTCTATGAATATTTAAAGTTCACACTACAGAACTGATTTTTTTTTTGATTTTTTTTGTTTTGTTTCAAGATGGAACAAATGGCATTAGATGCCTTGAGTTTATCAACAACATTTTCATTCCTATAGACTGATCCTGAACTGTTGCTCTCCTTGGTGCCTTTGTCAGTTAAATACAGGAGTGCTTGTACAAGAGATTTGTGAGTTTTTTTTCTTGCTGGTCGAGCACTCTTTAAACAAGGCTTAAAGCCATTTGATTCACTCATGGAACATTACTCTGGGTGTGCACTCTTCATGCTTGGAAGCAACAGGATTTTAATTCTTCGGTGGCATCGTAATAGGAAGGTCAAACATAATTCTCAGGTTACCTAACGTTTTGTTCTGCAGTAGCAGCTTCAGCCTCGTTCAGCTACAACAGTCCCAGCATGGCGTCTACAAATTTAAGTTGATATGATTCAAAGTTCTGCCTTCACACAAATACTAAAATACAAATAAATTCAGACGTGTATAGAAATGTACATTGTTTTGGTGCAAGGACAGACACATCTCTAGCTATGTACAGTTAAGATTACACTGGGGATGGAACAGGAATGGATTATGCCAGGAACAAACTACCTACCTGACTGTGAAAAGAGTCGTCGTCACCACACATTGAATTGATTACAGTATCTCTGAGCTCAGATTTCTGCCAGACTACAGGATCTTGTTCAGATTTGTCCACATTCTACTCATGAAATGATCCCTGCATGCTACAAGATAATGAGCTGTACAATATGACCTGTCCTATTTTTTTCTCAGACGAAGGAAGACCAACCTCTCCATAGTGTTGAAAATCAGTTGTTATGGCCTTGATGAGGGATATAATTGGCTTTTATAACATTTAGTGTGTTTGCATCTTTAGGATCAGCTGATGTCATGTAACTGTTTTTGACAAGGCCCAGTCATTTTGGCACTTTTTCACTAGAAACTGAGCTTAAAAGGTAAAAAGATTCATTAAAAATAAAAAAAAATGTTATTATAGAATGAAGAGCAGGTTTGGTTTGGCATTTTGTAATAGAGCTAACATACACTGCATGAAGAAAATGTCTTAAGTATAGGGATATAAGATTTGTGCTTCACTTTTCTAGCTGTGTGTACATAGCCACACCATACTGAGGATGTCAGGCTATTAAAATGGGGGCAAGTGAAGGATAGCTATAAGGAAGAGAAAAAGGAGAAGCAACACCCAGATTAACCTTCAGCTTACACAGAAGCACACACACTGATACAAATGTTCACAGGATGTGACCATAAACCATAATGAACATTCCTTATTACAGGGAGTGATCCTTGGCTGTATGTCATTTTAAATATCACAGACTCCTCCACAGGGTAATGACTGATCAACCTGAGTTGGCATCTAGCATAGCCAAGTATATTATCTACAAAGCCAACTGTAAAACTGGCTGGAGAGAGAGGCATCACGTTATTTGATGATTGCCAAATGCATCCAATAAAGTTCATCCATATACGGATGTGCTAGCTTTTCCAACCTTTCAAGCTTCCAGCTGTAATATACAATATTACTACACTCCCAGTAAAGCAAAGCGTTTGCTGGTACTGCTGATCCTACAAGAAACAACACGCTAGACTGCAGCATCATGGAGCTCTCAGCTCATTTGCTTGGCTTTCCAGTCAGACAAATCAAAACAATCCCCATTCATATAAAAACATACGCAGCTGCAAATTTGCAAGCACAAAATGCAGAAGAGCCAAAGTAAAATGTGGTGGTTGAAGACAAACAAACGTCTGGAAAAGCAATTACACCAAGATATTTTTCATCACTAGCTGTCAAACCTACAGATTAATGTTACATTTAGTGTTTTACATATTATGTTTGGTTTTGATGTTATTTCAATGTGTTTGGTGCAAGTGTAATACTGACTTAATGGATGGGGATTATAGCAGTTATGTGTAAGCATTTGAAGTGTTTGTATATTTTTTAACATTGAGTAGTTGTTGCCAAGCTAACAGCTAATGGGGATGTAAATAAATGATAAACAATAGAAACCAGGACTGAAATTCCAACTAACATTTGACAGGTGGTGATTTTTGTTTCTGCTGGCAAGTTTGTTTGTTTTTTTAACTTTAGTGGTTAATACTCGACAACCTGATATTTTGTCATATCAAAGCTTGTTGCTGTTAGTTACCATCTAATATTTATCCAGGCTCCAACTCCAATTTCCCCTATATGATTGCAGAATTTTGTGAATGAAAGAATAAATCTCAGCAGTGCAACAATGCAATTTTTACATATTACCAAATACACTTATCTACCACATGAAAGTTTAACACACAAATTAAAAGACAACAATTGCCCATGTTATGTAATAAAGCACTGAGTCTGCTGAAAGGAATGGAAAAGCAGGGAACTGTACACTTTTCTTGCTCATTCTGATGATGCATGAGATGGCTGGCAATGTCAGTGACAAGCGGATCTTGTCAATGTAAGCTGCTGGGGGAGCGAAAAATACTTGTGCTAAGCCCCCCTGAGTAAGATGAGCGGCAATGCCCTGACCCGTGAGATGCAGTGGGAATTGAGGTGGAAGAGGGGGCGAGAGAGCAAGAGAGTGAGATAGTGAAAAGCTAGCTAGCTGGTGACAGGAGAATAAGTCACACACTGGACTGCGTAGGGTCCAGTGTGTCAGGATAACCAATCCAAATACCAGGCTAACGTGTACAGCAGGGAGCATGTTACATTACAAAAGTATGCAATGTATGCAAAACTGTACACATGCACAGGATGAAGACATAATGCGATGTCTGATGTGTATTTTAAACAAATTGCTTATTTTATTAAAAGATGGGTAAATACGTTTTGGTGCATAATGAATAAACTATTTTGCATATTTGTGATATTCTGAAATACTTTTTTATTTGATTTGATTTATGTGCTCGGACCGCAATATCAAAAATGTTTCACATGTTATTGAGTTACATATTGTCCTACACCCAGTGTAGTATGTACAGAATTATCAACTGGTGTCTGCGTCCATTTTTAGGGCATATCATAGCATATATCTTACATGTAAATTTGTCGTTGATCTCAGGATATTTGAGTTAAACTAAAAGAAGAACAGCAGTCAACAGGCTGCATTACTAAACTTACTAAGAACTAAGAAAATGAGTGGCAATGGTGTGTGTGTGTGTGTGTGTGTGTGTGTGTGTGTATGTTTGACTGAGAATAAGTATATCAAATTACACATGTAAGAGCCAGAGCTAGAACAAAGCTGGGAGGCAGCTTGACAACAAGGAAGACAGAGAATTGTACTGTACCAATAGATCTCTCAACAGGCAATCTCATGCAAGATGCCACTGCTTCAGAATAAAGGTAACCTACTTGAAAATACTGCTGATATGATTCCTTTATGGATGATATAAATGCAAGGTCATCGAAACAAAACCACAGAGTAAAGGCTTGAGTGTTTCTCTTTAGTTTGAGACAACATTTAATCATTTCTCAGAAAACAAATATGCAAAGTTCAGTGTTTGGATGACATCACCAATTTGTCCCTTTGGAGAAAATTTTGAGTTACCACGAGTGAAAGAGTGAGAAAAGAAGCAGGCAGCAGGTACTGTAAAAATGAACGATAAAGTCTATTAGTGGTTAACAATTTACTACGGGAAAGTTCAAGGAAGCCATATTTGTTCATCCACCAACAGAAAGTAAGCTCCTGATTCATAAAACCACAAGCTACTGTAGGTTTAAATAATGTAGGTACAAGCAATCTGTGCCTACTACAGCAAGCCTGTAACAATGAGTCAGTATGTTTCATCAAGTTCAGCCTTTTACGCAGGACCATGTTAATGGCAGTTATAAATTTAAACAATTTAAAACTACTAAAAGGTGAAAATGAAAATAAAAGTACTCCGGCACATGAGTAGCCTGATATTTCACTCCAAATCTAGTGTAGCAGGAAAGTGCAGCATTTTGAAAAGACTTTTTGTAACAGTAATCAAATGAAACACATTTTTTGAGACCTGCCGACATCCTGTTTAACAAGCATTCATTTCATTTGTCACTGTTCAGGTCTGTGCTAAACCTCTATAACCTTTTTTAACTGTTCCTCATTTTCACAAAAATGGAGACATGGTCATCACATCCATTTTAGTTAAAAAAAAATTAAAAAAAGATAAAAAAAGGGGCAAAGCTCCTGCAACATTTTACCATGAGCCTCTCAAAAAGCCTTCTCCATCGATCTGGAAAGATCTGAAAGAGGCACAGCTGCATAAACAATCCTCTCAAGTCTTTAGAGGGTTTTGAAATATTAACCAAAGAGCTTGCAGGTACATCATTTTGCAGCAGCCTCTATGGTAGCAGAGGGAAAATGTGTTTGAGTCCTATTATAAATCACACAATACAGCAACAACATTGCACATCCAGGCCTGGCTTGTCCCCCAGGCAACCTGACAGCAAAATCCCGTCTTTACAGATGGCTCTCAAAAAGGATCTGTTCATGTGTATGTGGGAGAACGCTTTGTGTGTTTGTGTGTGTAATTTTGTTTTATTAATGAAAATATTGTAATCAGAACCTGCGCCTAGCATTACCACTCTTTTACATGTCCGTTTATGTATGCATGTGAGCATACAAGTGCAGAGGAGACGGCTGATAAAAAATAAAGGAATAAAACTCCACTTCCCCTTACATGAAAGAAGTAGGACTTACAGATCTTGTGCTTCCCTTTCATGGGGAATTTCACCAGCATCTCCTGGGGGTTGGTGCAGATGAAGACGAATGGGGAAGCAGACTCCTCACAGGTATCAGGGAACTGCAGAGGTGGGGAGGGCGAACAGTGAACAGTTTAGCATCATCGTACAGAGAACCAGCAAGACCATATTGTGCACAGAATATGTTAAAGCTCATGATGCCCGGTATCACAGTTATGAATCATTCAGTGAGTGTCTGAGTATACACCAACATCATGTGAGATGCCTAATGTAATTCTACATGCCTGACAGCAACTGATAGTTATGAGTCTCTCTGGGTCTTATGCGCTATAATTGCACAACTAATGAAGCAGTTGCTAATGAGAGCAGTTGCGAGCAGTAAAGATGAGACAAAATGTATCACAACCAGCACTAAGATCTAAGGCATCCAAAGACTGTGGGTATATACACACGGTCAAACAGACAATATTGAATCACACAAAGAAAATAGTTAAGACCATGCGTGCAATATTTATGCGTTCATCTATTAATTACACATAGAATCATTAATTTCCAACATAACTCATCAAAAGCATACTTCTAAATCCACAGAAATACACCACATTTAATCACATCCGTGACATATTTATGCATACCATAGACTGTGCCATACCACATTCCTATGAAGGAGAGGGTGTTTTACAGCACATAACTGACAGCAGCCCACAGCACACAGAGGCATAGAGACAAGAAGAACCCTCTCTCTCCCTGTGTTATTGATTGGTCCCTCAGGTGAGAGTAGGGAATTGACTGACACAGTGACAAAAGAGTCATCTTTCCCATCACTGGCAACCAACGGCTCTCAGCTCATCCAATTTCCTCCGGCGCTATCAGATAGTGCCCATGATTGCATCTAGCCAGCCAGGAAGCGGCTCTTTTCATGACAGCATGCTTTTTCCTCACTCCCCCCACCCGCTCTCTTATTCACAGTCTGTCTATCTCCCTCAAAGGAGCACTGAAGGTTGTGACAAATTTGGGGCTTTTAAGGGAAATCAACAGAGTCGGCAACACATCTGTATGGTCCCTGGCAAACTGGGGAGAGATGATAGACATATTTATTTCAGATTACAGTCCATGACGACTTGAGTGTAATACGCCAGTGAGTGATAAAATATGTAAACACTCGAGGTCATTAAACATTGGTGGGTACCCTAAAAAAGGCCCTTGACTCCTCCTTCCAAATAACACAGTGATTCCAATTAAATTAGATCTCCCCGTCAAGTATCCTGTGTCCAAGCTAGAAAATTCCCCCGACAGCCCTCGAACAAAACTGTCTGTGATTTAGTAGGGGTTAAACAAGGTGAAGGTTGTGAGTCCAGAAATGTAGTGTTATGGGATATATGGCTGGCATTTTTTAATTGTCATCAGATCCCATGAAAAGATTAAATATGCCATGTGGAGTTTTCTTGAAAACAAACAAAGTTTCTGTTTACATTCAGCATTAAACCACTGAGTGAAGTGTGAGAGCACTGGCAGGAATGTGCATAGCATCTGCCACGTGCTTGTGCGCATGCATGTGCGTCTTTGTGCACGCGTGCGAGAACAACCATAACAGGGACCAACTCTGAAAGCAAAATCGCTCTATAGCGCTAACAGTGTTCAAACGCTCCACAGAGTATCTTTAAAACCAACAATGAATTTATCTTACTGTCCAACTATTGACTGTGTAGCTAAAGCCTGATATCGCTTTTGGGCTGAAACAATTAGTCGACTAATCAATTACTCGAGCAACAGAAAATGAACCATCAATTATTTTGATTTATTGATAATCAGTTAATTGTTTGAACCTTTTAATAAGGAATTATTATAAGGAGTTTCCTGCTTTTCAAAATGTGAGAATTCGCTGCATTTCTGTTTTATATCATTGTAGATTTTAACATGTTTGTGTTTGGGCTGTTGGTCAGACAAAACAAGCAATTTGAAGACGTGATGGGCATTGTTTACTAATTTCTGACATTTTTTGACCAAACGGTTAATAGATTCATCAATAATGAAAATAATGATCAGTTTCAGGCCAATATAGCTTATTTCTCTGTGCCGTAGACCTCCATTATTTCCAAAAACTATTAACAACACATACATGAGGCCACAGCGTTGTGTGAGTGACATACTCGTTCATTATAATGAACATGGGCACTGTAGTTTATTCTGAGTCAATCCCACATACACCGTTCTTATGCCGAAAATATTCAGTAGGTCACCAAATGTGTATTAATCCGCAGCTGAAAATGGTCCCCAACACATGCACTACTTACTCCTGTTTGATTAATTTGTGCTACAAACTAAAAGGAAATTATTTATCCTTTTTTTTTTTTTTCAATAAAGAATCTATAAATGTGTGACCTGTTTTTATAAGTTTAAACAGTTCAAACAGGAACCAATGGGCTTGGGGCTGAGTGCCTCAGACAGGGTAGGAAAGTAGGGAAAAGTATTTAGAGAACTAACAACTTGTTGGTTTTGGTCTTTTTATGGGTTTTGTTGTAAGCGAAATATAGAATAACCTCAGACAATCAGTGTCTTCCCCAATTCATACGGCCCTTTTCAGTTCATAACAACTGAGGAACTAGTGTCCCACCGTAGCAATTAAAACCAGTCAGATTAGAAAGAAGGAATACCTTCTTTTATCAACTAGCCAGAGGGGACATTCATTTCCACCTACGATATAAAGATCGATCCTGTTAACTGTTAAGACCATGCAGTGCTCAAATAGCTTACTAAGGCGAGCAGCCTAATTGAGTCTTCATTGAAATGTCCATGTTAGGAACTTAGACTGACACTGTGATCCAGAGTGATTTAGCATTGTGCACAGTGATTACTTTGAAAGAACTATTAGTCAATGTCATTCATTGTTAGATTTCTACAAAATTGGACATAATTCTATGGTTCATATGTGATTTGATTATACTACAGTTACAGACCCGGGTCTTGTGTGAATGGCAATGACCAGGGACTATTCATTTAGTCCCTGGTCCCAGCAGTCTAGTGTAAATGGGTCAAATGTGCACCAAGTAACATTTCTGTATCACTTTCAACGCAGCACAAGACTGAATTGTATGCTGTCAGATTAAAGTAAAGGCTGCAGAAAGTTTAGAGAGAGAGAGAGAGATGTGTGTCTTGTTCTAAGATCATTGTAATAAATGTAAAATCTCAACAAAATCAGTTTAATAAACACGGCGATGTGAAGTTGTTAAGATCAATATCTTCTCATCAGTCAGATCAGTCTATAAAAACGACTGGAGCAGAGATGATTAAATAACAACACTCTTACAACCACTGTAATAATCAGACCAGCATTTTCAAATGCCATTCATGGCAAATGTTGAATGAATGAATATCCAGCAAAACCCTTTAAGCAGCATGTTATTATTAAGAATGAAATCAAAGTCCCAATTTAACGTCCTGTCATTCAGTGCTTGTGCATGTCAGACTTTATTTAACAGGCAGCAGAATCCGCTCTCTAATAAGTTAAATGGTGAAACTGGTGTGAAAGAAACATTAATGTAAAAGACACTTACAGTATGCCTACATGACAAAAAGCCATCCCTTTAACAGCATTATGAAGCCAGCAATGTTATGTATTCCATGTCTGAAAAGGGCTTATGTTTGAGTAGAAATGGTATGCCTGCAGCACCGGAAAGAGCACAAAAAGCGCATTATACTGAACTTCAAATACCATGAGAATATTTCTATGATCTAAGATTAAAGATAAGAAGTGCTGCGAAAAGAAAATGCATCATAACTAAGAAGAGAGACAGAAGTAGTGATTAAAAGTGTGAATAAGAGATTATTCAAATGGAAGAAAGGAACATGAGGCACTTCTTGAAAAGATGAGTTCAGCCTCATTTGAGATCATTACAAAAAAATCTCACGTTGCACAAGATGGCTGTATTGTCTGAGGTACTCAAGGAAACAAAATGGTGGTGGTCTAGCTAAATTCAGATGAAACGAGCAGGCGTAGCTGCAGCCAGAGTTAGTGTGTGTTCATGTGAAACCCCACCAGTTGCCTGCTCTTTCATCCTCCATTAGCTAATTAGCATTTAAAGCTGTTGAATGTGCTGCTTTGCCTCACCACCTCCCCCACCTAATTGTTTCCATGCCATGTTAATCAAAAGGGCACGAAACATTGTGGTTGTGTGACAAGGAGGTTTTCTAAAGCCCTCCATATACATCAGGAAGGATCTAATGTAATCACTAATGAGTGGACCTGCTTACAAATGCAATTAAAATTTGTTGGGAAACACAGGTATTGAACTGAGGAATTGTTTCAGTGTTTCAGTGAATTCAGTTAAGAGTGATTCGAGATGTTAGTGTGCTGGTGTCTCAGTATAAAAGGTCTGAGTTACAGCCCTAGGGCATTCTGGGTAGAGGGACCAAAGTGTTTGACATGGGAGAGATCTGAGGGTGTATGGTTCTTGTGACAGGTGCATTAAAATGCCTCAGTGTGAACTGAGTATCACTGGTGGTTGGTTGCTTCAGGCCAAATTACTTGAAGTTAGAAGTCAGACAATTGTGAGATGAGGACTCCGCAGCTTCTGCTTGCTCATAAACATCACTGACAATTGGATCATGTTCAACAAAGAAATGCATCTACTGCATGGCTGGCTTCCAAACTGTTTTCAGAAAATAGATAGAAATACACCTCAACCTTGCCAGTGTGCCAACTCATGATAAATCTAGTTATCAGTCATGCATTTTAACAAAAGTGCATTTTTGCTTTCATTTTAACTGCTGATCAGTTTTTGTGTGCACAATTCAGCCACCCAGTTAGTTCACTTAAAGGAATAGTTCAACATTTTGTGGAAATATGCATATTTGCTTTCTTGCTAACAGTTAGGTGAGAAGAATGATACCACTCATGTCTATACAGAGAATTTGAAGCTACCGCCAGCAGCCAGTTAGCTTAGCTTAGCATAAAGACTGGAAACAGGGTTACATCTTGTTTGTTGAACCCTTACGAAAAAAATACACGGAAGTGTATTAATAACACGGTGTGGTTTCTCAGAGTCTCGTTGTCCCTACCTTTGGACAGAGCCAGGCTAAGCGGCTGCTGGCGTTAGCTTAAAATTTACTGTACAGACATCAGAGTGGTGTCGATCTTCTCAAGTGATTTCGTATTTCCCAAAATGTGGAACTATTCCTTTCAAATGTAGCTACATGGAACATTTTTCAGTAGTTAATTTTCAGCTTATAGACAGTAAAAATATTTTGTGGTTCATCAGCCAAAGAATGGAAAACCAGTATGTGCAAACAGAAGCATCTTTTTATTTGCAGGCTAGTCACACTGCAACGCTTTGATAATACGTGCTGAAACAGGATGAGTGGGCATTAAGGAGGCAACATGCTGTAAATATGGATTCAAAACATTTTAACAAAGAGCCCAGCTGAATGAAAACCTACATACGAAATACTAAACAGGATAAGAAGGAGGTGAAAAAATTCATACAGCTTCACAGCTTCTTCAGAGACTGCCAATTCAATAAACTGCCCGCTATTTAATTTGCTGGGATCAAGCCAGAGGGAATTCAACAATAACCAACTGTAATAATATGAAATTCACAAGTTCATTGGAAAAAGTAAAAAGGGACGACAGGGTACCGGCTGCTGGAAGGAAGCCTTTGGCTATGATAAAATAACAGTGGCTTAGAGGGCAGGGAGAGGGCACAGTGGCCCTATTGCTCTGACTACACATCCTTATAATAAAGTACAGTGTAGGGAGGTTTATTCTTCATATGAGTCTTTCATCAGCTTTTCTTCCTCGACACATCATCTGCGTTCTTTATACTGTATGATTCATTCTTAGTGCAGTCCAAAACACCATGAGTTCCGACCAACGTTTGATGAAAACAACATCCATCTCAATAAAACCAACTAATACAGAGCCAGGGTTTGACAGCAGGAACACAAACCTTTGAATCCAAGCTTGTCAAGTAACAGCTCAACAAGCCAACACTGTTCCCTCGCCTCTCTCTACAATGTCTCTCTCTCTCTCTGGCTCTTTTCAGCTGCTGTCGGCAATTAAGGGCAGCAGAGACAAGTAATCTCCTTCTGGGCGACAGGACCAGACCAGAACAGGCATGTGGAGTGGTCTGTGGAGTCGAGGGGGGGGTTGGGGGACTGCAAGGCTGGCCCCAGCCTCAGCCCTAGCCAGGCCCTGCTTGGCTGCACTCAATCTCAGCCCAATAAAAAGCCCTTCATTGGCAGGGTGCAACTGAGCCAGACGGGCTGGGAGCATGTGGCTTTTAGAAATGAGGAGGGTGGAATAAGGGGGGAGGGAGGCACAGAAAGAAGGGAAAGACGAGAGGGGGAGAAGCAGAGAGTAGAAATGAGGATTATGATTCAGTAAAAAAGACGGATAATAAGAGAGCAAGGTGAGGGAGAAATACAGAGGCAGAGATTTTGATAGATAGGGAACTACACAAAGCCAACTGTGTCTTCCCAGAAAGGACACTTTTGAAATACTGCTTAGCCAGTTCTGTCAAGGCTGGTTTCACCCTGGGAATGGAGAAACAGATGGGTTGTCTCTGAGCTATGGGTTACATGTGGGAGGTGAAAGGGTGTTGTTGGGAACAGTATGCAACAGCAATCGTTTGCCAATCGTTCTTTAATCTATCATGTTCACCAAACAACACAAGCCTGTTTCTGGCATTCATTAACCCTCTAACAAATGCAGCTGCCCTCAGGAAACTGTACTGTAACTGCCTTTCAGCTTTTCGCACGCACTAAGCGTATTATTTGTTTTTCCATCGCTGCACAACACAGAGTCAGAGCACACACACACACACACACACACACACAGACACGCAAACACACATACTGTTCATGTATGTTTCATGTATCATAATTCAAAACACTGTCTCCAAAATGAACTGCAGACTACAAAACCAGAAATGATGTCTATAAATGCCTGAGTGTAAATTGGGTCAGTCAAACCTCTGTACTTTTTAAGTACTGACCCAATTGTATCCATTGTACAGTGCATACAGAACCTTCCACTGCCAAAAATTGGCGAGTCTTGTTTACTTATTCTTTGATCTTTCCTGGTTTAAATCATAATTTTCAACATTTTTAATGCTAATTTCTTAGGGCTAATGTGTCTAAACTATTACATATTCACACTGCAGCTTATGGGGAAAGTCGTGACTCAGGACAGCTAATGTAGCCAGCTATCGCCAATGTTATTTTTTGACTACGAATAACCGATTTGTGCATGTTATAAGCCTCTATTTGGGTCAGCAAGCTTAAACTTTACACCATAAATTGTCAAATAGTGGACAAGGCCTTTTATTCACCTCAACTGAAAAGAGACCAAGGGATATTTGAGACAGGCCTTTATTTCTTATTCCCTGTTTTATATTTATGTTTGATCATATTTTAGTAAGAATCCTCCCTGTTTTCTGATTTAACCCCATCTGCCGTTTTCTGTTAATGCAAACTCATTCCTCCATCTGTTTCACATTAAAAGCCTTCCAGCAGTTCAGGAGAAATAATCTTTTCACGTCACATTTACTGTGAAACATCTGCAGGAAGTGTTGAGTTTCATTAAGAGCGGCTTAACATCATGAAAGGCGGCAAAGTAGAGTTGATGAGAATGAATCAAACAGTGAGTGAGAATAGCATTTCTGTTTGAAAGGGAAAAAGAGCAACAACAGTAAGTACAAATCACTTGACTGGCAGTCATGGTGTGAAAAAAGAAAATTGGGCAGAATTAACCATACCAGCCATTACATGTACCAGTCATTTTGTATTTTACTTCTCTTCCTTGGTCTTATTTTATTATTTCTGTACCGGCTTTTATTCATGAATTCAATGCAACTTGGTGAAAACAACATGTTACTACGACTAAAAAGCCCGTTTTGGTTTCAGATCTTTCCAACCTTAGACTTGCACAGGTTTATTGGTACAATATTTAGTAATACTATTGTCCCCATCATAATTTTTATATGTATTAGAGATGACCTACTATTGCTAAGTCAAAAATGGCCATGGTAATTGATGGCTGCATTAACAGATATTTAAAGAACAGCCCAAGTGAATGGCAATATTGTGTTAACTGGTTTATTCATGACAACAAAGAGACTCAACTGCAAGGTATCAATGGATCATGTAAACAGCTAAACGCAAACAAGATCTCTACTGGAGAATGGCAAACAGCCAAATTACACCATGCATGTAAATGTAGCCAGTGGCCTCTTCAGAAACATAACTGATTTCAGTTGAAAATTTTATTTTGTTTCTCAGCCACATATTACCATTTCGTGGAAAAAAAGGCTAAATCATCATATATGCATTTATCTTTATCTTTGTATTAATCTCTATTTTAAGTATTTTTTATTAACTGGCATCTTTTTGCATTAATCGAAATCTTATAATCTTCGTGTAATGGGCCATGGAAATGCAAGCAAGTGCAAACAAAGTGATTCGAAGTATTTCATATGAACAATAATAACAACTACTCTGCCCATGTCTAAAGTACAGCTCTAGTTGACTAGAGCTGAACCGATTAGTCAATGAATTGATCACTCCATTGTCAGAAAATGTTTCGATAACTATTTTGATAGTGAATAAATCGTTATAAGTCATTTCTCAAACAAAAAAGCCATTTACCATTGTCAAACATTCCCTCGTTTCAGCTTCTCAATTGTGAGGATTTGCTGCTTTTCTTTGTCTTACATGATAGTAAATTCAATATCTGTGGGTTTTAGATTGTCGGTTAGACAATACATTACATTTTCAGAAGTCACTTTGGGCTTTAGTAAAATGTGATGGGCAAAATTCACTATATTGTGACATAATATACACCAAAGATTAGTTGACTAATAACTGGCAGTATAACCTATAATGAAAATAGAGGACGTAGACACATCCTTAGCTTTTATACTAATGATGTTACAGGCACCCTTTGATTAATTGCAATCTAAGATAACCCAACTGCAATTAATATCTGTACACACACAAAAGCTTATATCTTTAGCTACAGGGACCATCACACGCCCAACAATTCTCAGACACCTTTTACAACCCTTTTAAAACTGGAAGCAAAAGGTGCAAACATATGCACCCTCAGCTAGTGTGGACTTTTCCATCTAAACAGGCAGCTATTGCAACTCACTTTGTTCCTTTTCATTGGAGCTCAGGCACGGCGAGTTGCATGGTGACGATTAAAAATTTAACAAACTCCTTCACCTACAGAATCAACTGGTGTCAAGTTGGAGAGTGAACATTAATTATCTAGGAGTGTCCAACACTGGCTCCTGAATTTTTACATTATTAATATCCTCCACACAACGAGAGACATGTCTCATTATTAGAGGCTCAGCACCGGGGCCACGATTTTCCAATTACTGCCACCGTGTCAGTGTGCTCAACTGCAAAACACATTTCCGACACCTTAAAAATGCTCTGTGTTTCAGTACAATTAAAAGGTCATTTGACAAATTTTGCACTGATAGAAAGTAAAACCCCACGTTACTACATATGCAAGTTTGTACTTTGAATAAATTACAGTTAAAACTTTTGTCATTTTTTAATCAAACCATCACTGCAATGTGACAATTACATTAAACTACCAAGTGAGGAATCTTAGCAGGATTTGCTGATATTAACTGTGATGCCTTGGTGTATTTGTACTGTGGTGTTTAGTTCAAGAACCAACTCTGCGTGTCAGCAATTGAGGCTTCATTAATGTCCTGATGTAAATTACTTCAAGCTGTCACCAGCCCACCATCCCACTGTTACAATTCCCTGCAAGACTGAGGAACGAGAGGTATTAAAATGATTCTCTACTCCCATGCCTCATAAGCATAACAATTCAGCTCTGCAAAAAAAGTGTTGGTAAAGAACAAGCCACACATTAGCCTTTTAGCTAGCACTAGTGCTGACAGGTGTAGTGAAGTCATGTGTTTTTGCAGGGAGATTCACACAGACTTCCTCACTTAGCCCAGTTCCACTTTCCCAGCCATGTTTATGACTTCACCTCCTGGAGTGGCCCTCGGGCAAGAAGAAAACAAGACTGCCTCACAACAGTCAAAGCTTTTTAGACTCAACAAGCTAGCTGCTGGAACTTTCCAAGGAAAAGGGTTCTCTCTTGTACTCACAGTTAAGCTTCTGTTTGACAAGCGCGGGACCTGTACAAAATTGAAAAAATACACCGATTTCTAATGTGCAGCAGAAAATAGCATTTTGAAAAAACACTAATTTCCATAACACTGTGACAGTGAGAAAATACAATGCAATGCCTTTAATAAAAAGTGGTTCAGAAGTTGCAAATCCCAAACGTAAAAATAATATGTTAAAAAAATGTTATTATATTTGAGTTGAAGTATCAGACAACTGTACTGCATTTACAGAACGTCACACAGGCAAACCCTTGTACTTAGTAGTTTCCTTTACAACACTCACACACACATACACAGCAAGAACCCCTGGAGACAATTACCATGCCTGCTTTCAAACGTTGACTTCAAAGAAAAGTTCTAGGGAATCTAAGGCATTAAAACTTCTTATTTTCCACCACAATCTCTTTTTATCGGTGCCACAAATCCAGCTCTCCTTAACACAGGTGCTGTCAGCAAAAAGGCTCGTATTTTAAGTAAGGTAACAAACCACTTCACAGTGGGCATTTGATTTCATAATGTGGAAATTGAGAAGGACTGGGGAGTTTATGAACATGTCTGTCTCTTAAGGTGAATATTTGCTTTGATATTTCGACACTGGGGTACAACCCTCCCATCTGTGTTCACTCAGCCTCTGTGGGAAATAACTGTCTCTTCCCTCCTTCTCTCGAGGCTGGCAATGAGCACGGTTTGAGAAAGGAGCACAGAAGGAAGGCTGTCCCTTGATTCTTATCAAAGGCAAGTTTTAGGTTTCTCTAAGCTCATGGGTTAGTACTACAGCTTACAATAGATAAGGTGATCCTACTGATATGCTCCAAGGGAGAACACAGTGAACTGTTAAACAAATGGTGTTGGATAAGAGCTCTTTACGCGTTCTTTTCAATTTATACTCTAAAATATTTTTTGGGTTAGACACAACTTGGAGATTACATGGATACTTACCCTGAATTATCTTAGGCTCTGAAACATGAAAGCCTTCATTGAAACAACTGACCGCTTGCTATGCCCCACTGCTCCTTGGTTACTGCTGCTATACCCATTGAGCTTTCTGTTCTCGCATGGCACATATGCAGTTTACAATGACACAGTGGCAGATTTACCACTTGAAATCCTTAGTAATTTTTGAAACAACGGGTTCTTGATTTCAGATAGAGGCTTCTCATTTATAGCCAGCGACCGGCGATTTTACAGGCTAAAATAACAACTGTTCCTGGAAAACTGTATCAGCTGTAAATAATCGCTAGCTAATTAAGCTAACGTTAGCTCCGTGAGTCTGTTGAAATCGCCCTGAGTTTTTAATGTTTCAAGCTGACTCGAGAATCACGCAAAAGGTGCCATTTACATGATAATATATTTAACGACTGAGGCTAAAGCTGCATGTCTGCAAAGTCAATCCTTACTGATGATTCATGTAGAAGACATGGAAATAAAGAAACATTGTTCTTGTATTGCATTGTGGTCCTTGTTTTTTGAGTATAATGAGTATTGTAAAATCAGAGCAAAATGTTAGCTTTCTGTTTTTACATACTTGTTAGTATTTTCAAACAACATGTTTTCACTTTTAATGTTACAAGAGAAAAGGCTTTCTCCTATTTAATTCTACCTATTAAATGGAGCGAAGTGGAACAATGGTACATTCAATTTTACTTGTTATGTAATGTGACTGATGGTGTGATTTTAAGTGCAGCAAACCAATCATTGATTAGGGTTGAGAATTTCACTGTGACATTCAAGGGAACATTTTATTTGGATAATACTCTTATTAAAGAGTGAGCCGCTTTTTAAATAATCCATTCTAAGGGAAGATTGCGTCTCTGTGGAAACTCCGACCAAATAGTCAGACACTTCGCCACCCTTAAGATCTAAAGTTGAAAGATATTTCAGCAAGACATCACTACACAAAGGAAAATCATATCATATTTGATGTTCATTCTGCTTGATTACAAACAGGTATCTGATGTATACAGGGCAGACTGTGAATTCCCTGCTTCCCCCAGCACACATCACCGGAGCCTCATTGAAAATAATGATCACACTCCTTGTGCCATTTAAATCGACAGCAGCTCATACCGAGGCACGATTCATATAAGATACGTTATATGAAAACATCATTGAGCCAGAGTCAATGCGATGTTCTTATGAATACAACAGGTCAAATAGTGGTGTATAATACACAGATCAGCTGGTACTTTGAATTAAAAACTTTTGAATTGAAACTTTGTTTTGGTTAAAAAATGTGATTCAAATTGGTACTCTACCTGTCTGTCATTGATTTCCAAGTTAGACCATTTTTAAAAAGGCACTGACAATCTTCAAAAAACAAATCTGTGGACAGATGTGGTTGCTGAACTTAACAGTACATACTGAGAGGTAATCAATTTCCTTTAACATGAGTTTGAGAATAACCTTGAAAATAACCTAATGTATAACAGACGAAGCTCTTTTACAGAATCTGTTATGTGGGGGCATCCTGTAAAAATGTTTCAAATAAGGAACCAAATGGCGAATGGTAGAGGATCGACCAACAACTGGAATGAAAGTGATCAATATTGACCCAAATAAGCCTGATTGGACCATCCCTATTAAATATAATAAATATCAAACAATACAGATTAAAGATTTAAGAGACCAAAGGTTAAATATACTCATTTCAAATCCATTCACGGGTTGTATTTTCCTTTCTTTCTCTAGTGATTATAAGCTGGGAATATGGGCAAGTGGAAGTGGATGTTTTTTTTTTTAGTTTGCTGCACACAAACAGAGAAAGATTAATGGCACTGGAAGCATGGATGGCCTCCCTCGCCTCCTCCTTTTTCTCCATACTTTCCTCCCCTCTGATGTCGCTAGAAGTTGCTGAGCAGACATGTCACCCAGCAGAGTACAATTGAGTTTGTAATCTCTGACCCTGCAGTGGCAGGGAGTCTCTTGCTCTCTGGCTCTCCCTCTCCAGGAGAGATACTTGCGGTTATACTGCTGCTGGGTCGGGGCTCGGCTGGATAAAGATCTCTTCTCAAATGAACACACATAAGCATGTGTGACATAAAGCAATTGCATAGGCATGCCTAGGGAATGTTGACAAAAACACTCAAAACACAGCTAGACGTAATGAATGGAGTAATGCCTGTCCTCACATCTGGATGAGAACAGGCATAATGAATAATGACTAAATTGAGAGCTCTTCCAATTCCTGATAAAACCATAGCAGGGAAACACGGTCGCCCACTGACTTTGTGCAAAGTACTTACTGACTACGCCACACAACCTTCATTCATTTCCTCATTCCAAAACAGAAAGCTGGCTCAGACACTGGCCTCATGAGGAGCCATTTTGGGGCATCAAAAACAAACACCAGATGTTGAGATGGGAGATAAATGTCAAACATATTGATGCTATGCTTAATTAAAGCTTATTGTGGGGGGTTAGAGTTTGCCTGTGGCAAGGCACTAAATAGATCACAACATTAAAATCTACAGAGGTCTCGTTTTTCCTGTTTTATGCAAACACTGTTTAACACAGTCGGGGCCGTTATTTCAAAGAGAGCACAAACAGAAAACCAGAAGACTGTTTCATAAACAAAAAACAAAAAGGTGGTTCCAGTAACATGTGCTGGGACCAAAAAACTACAGCTAAACATGCTTTAATCACAAAATCACAGGCTTTTAAAGTTTGGGCTGTAAATAATCCAGTCTTTTCCTTCGATTCTCTTTACTACATTCCCTCAATATATTTAGTATTATTTGGAAGGTATCATTTTTTTCTTCCATATGTGCTATATCTGCCATTCAAATTAGCTAGCAATCACAAGGAAGAACTATGCTAGGAATATGTTAATGAGGTAAAAATAAAGAAAAAGGTTTTTGTTTTGTTTTTTTAAATGTAAGTTCTATAATAAACAAATCAATAGAGACCAACAATTTCTACAAACAGGTTGACAAATGTTAAAGGAATAATTTCTCTTGTGAATCACTTCTAGTTCTTGTGTATGTGGTATATATTATGGTAAAATAAAGAAAAGAATTCATATTCTTGTCAGGCCTTTGGAAGTTCATCCATCTAAATACTAATATGAGTAATGCAAAATATATAACCAGTAACCATTTCACTTTAATTTTAACCACATAACATGTAATATGTGGTGACTGCTACCCTAAATCTCAAATACATTATAGTAAAACCTGCTAAAAAATTAATAATATAAATGAATATAGAATCTCAATGACTAAAAACCAATTCATTTTCCTGTTAAGAAAACAAAACTATTTCTTTTGTTTTTGTACATCAAATGTCTTATTTTCAATGCACAAATTACAAAACAAGAACTGGTTAACTCAGAAGGATTCTGTCGTTGCTATTCTGTTACACTCAATAATATTAGTCAACACTGCAATATTATGAGTACCTCGAGGGCTTTCCTGTTTATGTTCTTAAGGACTGTACCGGAGTAATAACTGCATAATGACTATGACTTTAGCAACACACATCCAGTTCAGAAAAGAGTAAAAAAAAAAAAAAAAGGGGTCAATAAATCATAATTTGAAGAGGTCCGATTTTAAAAAACGCACCACATCTCTTTTTAAAGAGAAAAGAAGAATTTGAACCTGTTTGGCATTCAGTCTAACACTTCACACAGCTTGGTATTCAGTTACCTCGCTTTGATTCTGACTCATTTTCATCAACGCTGCGGTCTTTCAGACCATCAAAGGAAGCTGTCTGCGTTGCCTTTATCATTGTTCTGAGTTCCTGTGATCAGCATACAGCGAGAGGAACACGTCCTATTAAATGAGCAGAACAAAATGAAGGAGAAGTAGAGATAATAAAGGGGGCTTAACTGTCAGCTCGGCCAACAGCAGAAACTGTGACATCCAATGAAGTGGTCTGAGGACAGCAGTGAAATTCTAAACAGTGGAGCAGGCCTTTTTAAGTCTGGCAGATGGTTCTATGTATTTTTCATGCTGTTGAAAACCTGTGACTGAGGTTTGGTTGGTTGTCATCCAGTGCCTGGGGATCCTGGGCTGAATGCATTCTACACACCACTGCAGAATCACATGATGTCTGACCTCTCTGCCATGGCAAACTGCCCAGAAAGGAAAAGGGAGGAAGGGGAGGAATGTGAGTGTGTTGGTGTGTGGCTGAGGTTGTGCAGAAAGAGATAGATGAATAGTTGCATGTAAGTGTGCACGTCTGTTCACTGAGCATAATCTGAATCCTCCACGAACTCATACAATTTAACAGCCCTGACCTGTAAAACATACTGTTAGAGAGAAAGTGGAAAAAATATGAAGATAGAATGATAGAGGGGGGATGGGAGCAGGAAGAGAGGGGAGCAGCCACTCCTATGGATTCACGCAATGATACAGAGAAAGAGGGGAAAAAATAGTATTGCCTGACTTACCTTCCTTTGGAATGCACCCAAATATCCTGTCAGGGTGTGTGTGTGCTTGTGTGTGGCATGCTGGCAGGAAGGCTTTCAGCATATAAATATCACATTACCACAGAAGGAAACGCAGGCATCAGTCCGAGCTTCCAGCCGGCCTAACAAGCACGGGATCTCCACTCTGGAGGTCAGAGGGAGAGCTTGCACAAATGGAATTCCACAGAAACCAGCACTTCTTTTAACAGATAAGTGTCTAGGCTTGCAGCTATGTGATGTGGTATAAGCCATTGGTTTCAGTTATCTGATATGTGCATACATCTACTGAGCTGCAGTCTATATATAGCATATTCTGCTGTACCAGGGTTAATTATACAGTCATAAAGAAGCTGAAAGCTACAATGAAAAACAAAATAAAGTGTTTTATTAACTCGACGTTAAAACGATATCAGTACAATATATGTCCATGAGCACTCACGCAATGACACAGAGACTGATACATTAACACTGACGACTGATTTAAATGAAAATTACTCTCCAGTCAGTGCAATATGGATTGTCAAAGAAACATTGAACTGACTCAGCAACCTCTTATTTTACACAGCACATTCAATCCAGACTAGACAATGATTGTGTTATCAGGGCAGTGTCTAATATCTATGTAGAAATCATCATCATATATTTTGTATGCGTTTTGTAATTATTGTTAATTGCTACAATTTGACTAAAACACAGAACAAATTTTTCTTTCAGCTGTTTTATCAGTGCTCCTCAGGAGCCTATTGTGGGACCACTCCGAACATACATTATTTAATCACCATTGTATGTTCTAATGCAGGCACTAAACGTATGCAGATGACACTGTTACATATGTGCAGACAAAGCTATTCCATACAGTATGAATGCCCAAACAAGGCCAGAGAAGGCACCCAACCTAACATTATGATGAGAAAATATAAAAGTATTTCGCCTTTGCTGTAAACAAGACTGCATGCAAGAATCTTAAGTATTTAAAACTGAGTGGGGGGGATATAAAAAAAAAATCTTGTTTTTTATATTTTGACTTAGTAATTTTCTTGTCTGTCTTTTTTACAGCAAACCAACTGTTTTATTGCACTGTTGTTGTGAGTCCTATTCACTTATGTCGAAAAAAAAGGTTTTGCCTGAATTAGTTCTATTTGGTACTGCAAGGTCATTGGTTTTTATGCCATAATACCAATTTTTCACAGCAGATGTTTTGACTTGTCATAGCAGTTATTTACACCTGTGCTTCTTGTCGTCAGTGAAAAGGGCCTTACGCATGTTTCTTACTTTTGTTTTCATTTTGTGAAAGAAACCTGAACTGGTGTTAACATTGCCTGTGAGTGGAGACGTGAAACCTGAGTCTACACCACTCAGGGACCACTGCTATAAACCATCTGATATGTGTATCTGATATACATAAGTGCCAGGGGACGTATATGTCAGGCTTCGACAAACCCGAGGTTAATAAAATATGCTGTGAATCTGTGAAACATTAAGTACCACAGACTGCATTGCTCTTCGAAAACCTCTGTGGATGTTCAAACTTCCAGACTGAAGTACTATGTCAACATTTCATCATAAGGAAATTCATAGGGTGCTTTGATTGGATAATATATTCAACATTTCATCATAAGGAAATTCATAGGGTGCTTTGATTGGATAATATATGTACAGATCACACACACACACACACACACACACACACAGCCCACTTTGCCTTCTTGTCATTTCATATGACTCAATACAGTCACTGATTTTGCTCTCTGCGTGCCTGTTCAAAAGATTAGACCTCTCTGACTTGTATTCAGTAAGACGTAGCTCTGCAGCTGGTGATATGGTCTTTGGAACAGAGTAATAAATTAGACCCTTATTAAGAGTGTGGATTGATCCAATCAATTTTTTCACCACAGGAGTAAGCTGGTGGTGCGATTCGAGCTCTGTATGGGGTGTGATGTTCCTTTGCCTGTGTTGTGAACCAGACTGACAATGGATCTCTGCATGTGTAGATAAATGTTGTACTCAAAATATAGTAATGCTGTTTGACTTCATTTTAATCTTAAAATATTGCACTGTTGAGTGTCATTTGTATGTGTGAAGTAAACCATCTGCAGCATATCCACCACCCATAAACCGGCTTAGTTTGGCTGGAGCTCTCTGCTCATCCTTTTTAATTATGTCACTCTGCCTCTTCCAGCAAAAACATTCCAATTTTCAGTCTGTAACATACCTATCTTTTTCCCAACCCCCCTCTCTCTGCAGTAGGAAGGTCAGGCGTACATCTCCACCCACTGCTGAGTGAGCACTGGGGGGTAGGGGTGGAGAGACAGAGCACAGATCATAATAGCCGGCCAATTATCAGTAGTAAGGGAGGCTGGGGAGTCGGGAGGAGTGAGAGATTACGGGGGGAATGGATCAATACACCAGTCAATTTCTAATGAGGGAAAGAATTGGTCCAAGTCAAGCAGATGGAAATCCTGCTCTGCCTGGGGTGGTCTTTCTGTAATGTCTCTCAGCAGGGTATCAGGTTTTTGTTGCTGCTTTGTACAACAGCGCCCCAACAGGGGAATGACTGCTATCACACTGGATCAGTGATATTCAAATATTTACTGCATTTTTTGCGTTCATAGTGTTCCTCTCATACTCTCCTGATCTACCCACATTCCACTCTCTCTCTCTCTCTCTAAATATTTCATACATCACTAGGAGCAGATTTAGAAGAGGCTGAAGAATAATGGCTGTCTGTCCTTCACCACCCCCCTCTTTTAACCACCCACAACTGCCAGCACAGGACAGTAAATCCTACACTTCACCCACTCGCCCAGCCCAGCAGCTCAGCTGTGTGCTACTATGCACTAGCACAACACGCACTCTTCTGCTTACATGAAGAGAAGCAAGCTTAAATTGCTATATACTAAACAGCTGATAGTCTCTGCTTTTTCCAAAATGGTGACTGGAATAAGCACTAACCAACTGTTCAGCGCCATCATTAGGCCTTTGGTGCTGTTGTTCTTCTCTAGTTGCTTCGCTATTTTCTACATCTGCCTTTCTTTCTTTTTTCTGAGGGGCCTTGTGTGGGGTGGGGGTGTTATTTATGGCTGCTCTGTGCAAGTGGACACACACACACACACACACACCCTTTCACAGGATGAAAGGGCAGTCACATTGCCTGCAAACATGATTTTACAGCCCTGGTGGAATGAGTGGTGGAGGAGAGAATGAGGACAGAGTACAAAAGGGGAAAGCCCTTAGATTTACAGGTCCCAGCAGTCCAAATAGAAACCATGTAGCAGCACACATTTTTAAAGTTGATTTTTTTTTTTTTTACCCAAACACACAGAGCTCCTCAGAAATAAGACAGCTGTCTGTTTCATACGTGTGTGCGGAGATGTAGGGAAACACAAGTACAACCTAAAAGGGGATAATTACTTTTTCCATGGCTCTGTTTTTTTAACTGGAACAGAACACTGTGCAATTTCCAAATGTGCTCTGTTTCAGTATCTCATCCAAGATTGCATATGAGCGTGTGTGTACATGTGTGCGATGGCTTGTAGCTTTGCAGGGTTAGGGCATGTTTGTGCAGTGTTTAGCATTTTACACATTTCCCCGCTTATACAGTTTCACTGTAGACTATCCCATGTAAGCCATGTAGATGTTTACACACAACTTAAAAATAATGAGACTTAACTGACACCTTATCAAACGAGGGTGTGTATTTGTTTAGAGATTTTAGTCTAACTGGCGTGGGAAACACTCTTAGTACTCACTAAGGCATTTGTAGTGCATCTCAACCCTATCATAAAAAACATTTAATGCCAACAAATTGACAAACATGTTTATAGTTGAGTTGTTATTCTTAAAGCCTGACATTACTTGTATAATTATTAGGGCTGTAACTAACGATTATTCTTATTGTCGATTAATCTGCAGATTATTTCATCGATTAATTAATAAAAACACTTGGAGTATAAAATGTCAGAAAATTTCCTTTTAAATTTCTTGTTTCAGTCCAAAACTCAATTACTATCAAAGAAGGCTTTAAAAATCAGCAAATATTCACATTTGAGAGGCTGGAAGTAGTGAATGTATCATAGTTTAAAGTATCATAATATATCATTATAGTTGGCAATGAATTTTCTACTGATCGGCTAATCGATTAATCTCTAATAATAACAAACATATACTGTAAGAGGATGAGACCACCTCAGACAGAGCAGGCTCTTTCCAAAGCCAGAGGCAAAACAGTCAAGGCGAGGATGGCAATGTAATTATGTTTAAATGTTTTCCATTGCGAATGTGGGAGTGACTCTGTATACACATGTGGGGTGTAGTTTTAGTTTATACTTAGTAAAACTGCAATTAATTAAAGCACATCGGGTGTAAAACAGTTTGAGTCCAAAAAGGCAGCACGGACCATACTGTCAATGGAGCAGCTCCAGAAGTCAAACCAGAGTCCTTGTAACACTCCGGGTTAAAGGGTGGACTTCACTTGAAGTGTTCATGGAAGACTTTAAATGAAAAGCATAGAAAGCTGCAGTGCACTGCTAGATTAGTAGGGTAGGGTGCTCTTTGCTATTCAAAATAAGCCCTTTTTACTATGCTGCATGAACACAATAGGTGTATATCACCATTTTGGGGGAGGTAACTGGTATACTGAGGGCTTGGATTTGTGTGTCAATGGCTAGTCCTGTGGTGCATACAGTCTCTAGTGGGAAATACTGTAAGATAGCAGGGAGTTGCTAGTGAAAAGGTGCAGTCTGACCTCTGCTGGTAAGAGATGATGCTGCAGCAATTTTACACACAGAGCAAAATAGGCATCAACAACAAGACAACAGTATCCATCTCTCAGTAAAAGTTCCAAGAAATACAAGAGAAAAGGTTAGAGGAAAAATGATGACCATCCTCCAAACACATACAACTGTCTAGATTTTAACCTTCTCTCAGCAACCATAAACTGGTAATTCACAATGATTTAAACTCACAAGAGAGAACAATTAAGTTGTTAAAAACATTGTTCGCCTGTTTGTTTTTTGTCCCGTACTGTGTGGTCTTGGATGAAATAAGCCTCTGGATGTCTATAAAATCACAATGCACTATCCAAGAGCTCTGTGTGTTAAAATTTCCATGATGACATTTTACTGCCTCTGGTGTTGTTGCAAATACCTGAAAATGAACTGCAATTCCAATACTATGACATGATGAGACAAAATTTGGTATTCAGTTTCATTTAGGTGAGGCGCTTTTTTTGTTGGGTACTGCAAGCTGAAATTCAGCATAGCCTCCAAGGGCAGAAGGACTGGAAAAGCCAAAAGGTGGAGGAGGGTGGGAATTACAAGAGTTCCAGCAGTCAACACAAAACAACAACAATAATAATAAAAACGACTACCTATACCCTGGATCACAAAGCAACCAAGCACTGACACTCAACTCAAGAAAATAAAATCCTTCGCAAAGCATCACAGTGATTTTGTATGGCACCCTTCTATTCACATCTTTCTGTCCATCACTTCCCCTTATGCCTATTTGGGTTTATAATGACACCGCTTTGATTAAAATAAAACATTGTTGTTGTCTTTCCTTGATGGTTTTTGTCATTTTGCTATGGCACCAAGGCCTGGTTCCAGACCTGAATTGTCACTCACATCTCTGATTTGTTCTGCGATTCAATTAAGTACCATGAATTTGTTTTATGAAATTTAGTGCTGGTATTACAGTCATAATTCTGGTACGGTCTAATGTTTTACTTACCTGTTCACTGAACTGCTCCTGAGACAGGCAGTCAGTCATGTTGACACAGCCCAACAGACAGCCAGTAGGGTAGTCTTTAGGAAACCTGGGCTCTGCAAAGAAAACAAGAGCAATCAAAGATCCACCAACACTACAGGCATCATATCAGACTTTATGGCAGTGGTTTCCAAGACGTGTGTGCATTTCAATGAAAGTACTGTATGTAAAACAGCTCAAAGAAAATCACTTCCAGTATTCAGTCATATAAACAGTTTTATTTCTTGATGTGTACCTTTCTTGTAGATGCGGCGGTACATGGCTTCCACTTCAGCAATCTCCTGATGGGTGGGTGTCTTGGCTGCAGCAGCAATCCAAAGACGACCTCGGTGGGATGTGTACCACGTTCGCCCCTCTACCCTACACACACACAAAATGCAATGTTACACCTGCAGCCTGTCAGAAATCGAGTCACTACAAGAGGGATGTTGTTTACTCCTTACCTCTTGATGCCTTTGACTAGGAGTGAGGCCCATGGTTGGTGCATGCTGAGGCACCAGCCCTCGTCAGACATCTCCTGCAGGTTTTTGTCTTGGAGCCGCAACCTGCTACGTTCTTCTCCTCCCTTGTCCTCGGCCGAACTCTTTCCCTGCCCCATCTTTCTATTGTAGTTTACACGGCCTCCAACATCCACCCACTAGAAAGTGCATTCATTGTCATCATTATCATTAGTGGAATCTATGCAAACTCAGTCAATTTCAACCCATTTTACTGATGCTCCAGTTAACTTTTAGAATGGTGCAAATGAATAGTCTAAAGAAGAAATATTTTATATGCAGTGTTGAAAATGTACCACAAGGTGACACCGTTGTTACGCCCAGAATATATTCCGAAAAGAACCTACCTCTGGTGCAGACTGCATTATGTTGGGGTTGACCAGCTCTCTGAGGCTCTGCCTTCCACCTTGTCTTTCAGAATACATTGGTGATTTTGACATAGAGTCGTTGCTCATAGCCTTGAGGGTCTCATCCAACCTGCAAAGTATTGCAAACATTTCAAAAGGAGAAGGTGTTTAGCATGACTACACAACAGAAATCTGCCCATGCCGCCCTGATTCAAGTGGTGTCAGATTATCTTACTTGTTGTAGTACTCGTTGAGGTCCGTTCCCTCATCAATCACTTTTCTACCAGCAAAGTCTAATGTGATCTTCCTGTCCTTGCGAGAGTGATGGCGAAGTTCTCTAAGCTCCTCTTCCTTTTTCCTCAGCTTTTCTCGCTCACCGGGTGACAACCACTGATTGGATTCAGTGGCAAAGTAATCCGACTCATCATCCAGAACCTGCGTTCTCCTGACACTGGAGTCAAAGGGGACAGGAAATAAATAGTTACATGTTATCACCAAGTTTCATGATCCTTCTACAATAATTGAAATGTCCAGTTAAAGTGTTGACGTTGCACACCAAGCAGTAAACCTATTTATTCTTCTGAAGCTCTTTTTTTGACTGTGTTTTATGATACCTATTCCTGTCATATTCCAGCAGTTTCTCTTTGTGCTGGACAGCCTTTTCCAAGCCAGCCTTCATCATGGCCTCTTGGTGTGGGAGATAATCTCTTTCTCCACAGTCTGTCACCAAAATAAAAAGCAAATTCATAGCATCAACCCACGTCATTATTTCATAGATTTTAGTATTTTAGAATTTGGAGTAGTTTTGACACTCACCTCCCATAAGCTTCTTTCTTAGTTTCTGGCTTTTGTTGGAGTCTCGTTGCAGGATCTCCTGCTCCTCTTTTGTGCAGACCTGAATCAGAAAAACAAAAGCAGTGAGTAAAGAATACTAAACTAGAAAATAAGGATTATCAACACAACAAGTAGACTGAAATAAAACAAAAGTGGAATCTAAGGACTCATGTACCAGGCTTCCACAGAAGAGGCAGGGTCCCGAGCCCTCTTGCTCACACACGATGCGACCACAGCTGATGCAGTTGTTGATGAGTTTGTGCTTTTGGGCAAGACACTCACAGGCATGTCGACCTGGGAGTAAGACAGCCAGCCTGTCCTGTCCCTCTTTATTATAGAGATTGACAAACTTACTTTTCTTCTTTGTTGAAGGAGTACTACTGTTTTCTTGGGCCTGAGAATGTAGTAAATGAAGAGAGGGAACAAGAAGAGGGAAAAGAAACAGGAGAGTAAAGCAAATTAGCACAACAATAAAAATGAAATGGATCAAATGAACTTAATGTGTTGTGCCAATGTTGTACTGAAACCATGAGAATTACCTTCATAAACTATGTGATTAGAGAACAAATGTTTAGGCCGATGTGTACTCACCCTCATCAGATCAATGGGGGTCTTGACTGCCTCTGGCTCAGGTTCTGTTTGGCTCACGGTCATCACTTCCTGTTTGTTACGGCCCTTGCGTTTAGACTTCTTCTGGGTATCTTTGGTCATGTCTTGTGAATCTATGAAAGGAGAACAAATTGCCTTAAACAAATATTGTGGATTTACAATGTTTAGTCATGCCCAAGTGCCTTGCATAGTAGTTTCATAGCAGGTTGTTAATGGCTGGGAGGAATTTTATGTACACTCTAAATCAAAATACATTCAATGGCAGACATCAGTTATTTATTGGCCTACCTGCTGATAAAATGGATTCCTTTAAAAGGAAAAGACTTGCGTTATCTGTGGCCTGTCTTTGAGTCTTCTTCCATCGGGTGAGGAGGTCATCTATAAACTGCCCTTTTCTCCCATCTGTGCCCTGCAGGAGGTCTCCCACATACTCCTCAATCTCTTCAGCTTTTTCAATGGATAGAATGTATCTAGACGGCAGGATAACACAATTACCATTTAATTTAACAACATTTCTTATCAAAGTGGGCGTTACCAACACACTGCTTCTTTATACCTGTGTGGCTTCCAGCAATGTTTAGTGGTCTGCTTAAGTATTTCTTCATTAATATTAATTAATAATTTATTTGCTGAGGGTACTTTACTGTTAACGGATATTTCAAAACTAAGAGGCCTGAAATGTACTGTATTTTTTCTCTCTCTCTTTCTTCTTCATAATATATTCACTTGTGGGTTTTTTGCATGTTTGCTTTTGATGTGTAGAAGATGTAAAACGGAGAACTATTGAAGACTGGGTTTATTGCCCTCAATATTTGTCTATTACTCATCTAATTACAATTGTAATTATTATGTGACATCACCAACCACTAACTATACAGGTGTGCTCATATTTGAAAATCATTGGTGGTTGAAACTATGTCAATAATGTCTACACAGAATTAACAATAAGAACTGGGAATGAACAAGCAGTGTGTGTGTATGACGTTGTCACATAGTTTCCAGGCTACTTGATATGTTTGCCTCTTATATACTTAAACGTTTTTAAGATGCCTAGCATTATAAATCATTTTAAAAAGTCAATTACAAAAAGTAATCTGATTATTCACGTGCCATAAACGCCACAGATACAAAGTGACATCACTGAGGATGTGTCACCTGGAAGTTAGTGAATGAAGTCGCCGGTTAGCCGTTAGCTAAAGATAGCTAATACACCTGTCAAACTGTCTACCTGTTACTGTGACATCTGTAATACCAAACGTATTTATAGCTAGCTGTATCAAAGGAAAGCAGTACATTTAACACACAAACACAGACCATATTTTGATAGGCACACACACTGGAAAACTGTTACAGCACTAACAAGCTAGCTTTGGTGACTTGCAGACTGTCAGCACTTTAACGTCAGATTTAACTAGCGTTAACATTTCTTACTGAACGATGTCTTCACATGCCTCCAACCCAAACTTGTGGTGTAACTGGTCCACACACCACTGCAACAAAGCGTCCGACATTTTACCAGCTAAAAGACTTCACACTCAAAGCTCAAACCAAAGATAAACGGTGGCGTGTCAAACCAAAACTGAACAGATGTGTTTCCAGTCGGCGAAATAACAAAGGCGCACACAGAGTAGCGAACAGCAGAGAATCCCTTCCTGAAACAACCCGTGCTGTGGATTAAGGTTCCTCCCAAATCTTACGACTCCAATCAAACAAGCACACAAAAAAGAGCTGTTACTTTGTCATTTCTAATTTCAGTTACACTCAACTGTTCATGAAACTATAGACAGCTTTATCAGTGTAGGTGTAACTGTGTGCGCCTGTTAAGTTCAGTCACCAGGTGGCAGTTTTTTAATGCAGTGAAATACAGATGCCTTCAGATAAAACCGGAAATTTGAAAGATTCAGTGGTGGAGGATGTATTCACAGCCTTTAGGCTACTTAAGTAAAAGTACTTATACCACACTGTAAATATACTGTTACAAGTATTACCTGCCAATGGATCTGAATTGTATTATATTCTAATGCTAGCAGTGTTTCCATGCATTAATGTATGGTTTATGATTTAGCTTGTAAATAAAGTGTGCATTTCCTGATCCTCAACCGTTGATCTGTGTCTGTGTCCTGCCCGTGCCGAGCCCGTAGCACTAGCCGTGCTACAGACACATTAATGCTTCAGTAATAATCTAATAGTATATTTCAGAATAAAACTCACAGGGGCCATCTTTCTGCATTATATGTAGCCTACTTTTTATACTTTAGGTACATGTTGTTAATAATGCATACCTTTACTTCAGCAACATTTTCAATGCTTGATTTTTACATGAAATTTACCATTTGATTTCTACTTTTACTTAAGAAAAAGATCTGAATACTTCCTCCACCACTGGTTAGGGAAGATGTTGCTCACTGATCTGTATGCAGTTTATATTCAGCTCCATTCAGGGTACTACCAAGTCAGTTGTATTTATATTACCCAGAACCTCAAAGGGCTTTACAATCTCCATACGATAATGTTAGTGCTGTTACTCAGAGTACTTTAACTCTTGCCATCAAGTATTTTGCAGTAGACTTGAATAAATTCATGATCAAGATACAAACTGCAATAAAAGCTGCAAATGTTCTTCCTAGATGTCTTGTGTCAATTATACTCACTCACTATCACTTTGCGAGTTTTCAAGACCCCACAAAGCTTTTTCAGGTAATTTCTGAAATTAGTTTTTTTACATTTATGGAATGGGGAAAACGATGTGTGCCC
Organism: Maccullochella peelii; assembly: GCA_002120245.1. NCBI lineage: Eukaryota > Metazoa > Chordata > Actinopteri > Centrarchiformes > Percichthyidae > Maccullochella > Maccullochella peelii. The sequence goes on along the minus strand of LKNJ01002164.1, from coordinate 14,878 downwards.
TAATTCGCTTAAAAACTGATATGTAAATCTCACATGAATACAAAGTAGTCCAATAATCAGTAAACTAATGATAAAGTCAAGCCATCAAATCAAGCATTTGTGAATTTTTAGGAACAACTTTTTTGTTCAATGCAATTTTTCATTCACTCATTTTTCATGACTCATCCGTCCTTCATCCTTCACACAGTTCTCCAGGAGCTGTATTGGAGTACTTTTGTGTTTTATCTAGCCCGAGTAGCTTGTGGCTTTTTCTAGCTAGTTGTCAGAAAGCCTTTTGTATCAGCCTGTTCTGTTTCTGTTGTTTGTTTCAATTTTATGGTGCACTGAAATGCACAAAAGGGTCGAAGTTATCATTTGTAGTCCGAGTAGGAAAATGTGGATGGAGCGGCAGTATACTTGTATTGGTTAACAAAACACAATTCTGTACAGCAAGAAAACTTTTTCGATATGCTGTTCCATTTTCAAATAGAAAAAATACATTTATTTGTGAAACGTCACAGTACAACTGTTGAATGGACAAGAACATAAACATCATAAAGTTAAACTGACTGACATGAAAAGCTGAATATTTGACCTCAGAAATTCTTTAATTATCATAAAATGTTCTAATAAAAAAAAGGAAGAAACAATAAGTAAGACCAAGTAAGAACATTGTTAAAGTGAGGTGTTTGGTTATACCTGACTATGACAATAATCAACAATAATTTGTATTAATAAAAAGGCAATTTACAACATCACATAACTATTTTGGATATATGTGAATTCATGTGATACAACAAATACATTTCAATACAAGATACTGTTATGTTTTGGTATATGGAGGATCTTCTAATAAATATAATGTAATGACAGGTAACATCACATAACAAACCACAGTTGCATTCTTTGTAGGTTAGCAAATGACACCACTTAAACAATGCGTAGGAGTATTAGTCATTTTAAAACAGTGCACGGGGATCAAATTTAATTTCATGTTTTCCTTTAGTATGCCATTAGGCTGTGTAATATAAAAAGCAAAAGCGGATCATTTTCACCACAACCAATTCAGTTATTTATGCATTACATAGGCTACATTTAGCCTGAATTAGTCCTCAATTTGACTTTGCTTTAAGTATGGTTCAATATTTGGTGATATACAAGTCCTATATTAGCAGACTTAACTGTATCTAAATTACCTCCCAGTTAACAAATGGTTACTATGTGATAAGAGTGGTTGGTATAGGCTTTTATTTTTGTTCAAGCATTCATTTCTCGATAAAGTCGTCAAGTGAAAAAGTCTTTGGAAATGGCCTCTACAAAGTTGGGTGCTGACATGAGGATCCCGATGGTGCAGAGGATGGTGAAGAGTGAGAAAGCCATGAGGCAAAGCCTGTCGATAACAGACGCAGCAAATTTCCACTCGTTGCACACCGACTCGTCCTCGTCTTGGTCACGGAAGCGTTTGGCAATATAGCGCACCTCCTCCAGGATCTTGGCCAGCTCTGGTTCCACGCTGCCCACTGAGGAGCTGTGACCTGTGGGGAGGAGCATCTCATCCTCACCTGCTCGTCCAAGCAGCCGTCCACAGAGGACCCCGGAGTCTGGCGAGGTGGCAGCTGTGGAGTAGTGAATGCTCTCCAGGCCACGGATGCCAACGTAAAGCATGTTGCCGTTGGTGGACTGGGAGGCTGAGGCGCTAGCATTGAGGTCTATGCTGGTCAGGCTGGTCCGAGGAGCCTTGTTGTGACAGGCTGAACGCACTCGCGCCTCACCTGGGCGCTTCATGCGCAGGAACCAGGCGCACCAGTTTAGCAGGATCACACGGGTCTTTGGGATCAAACAATATTGAATAAGAAATAAATGAATAAGGCTCCTATTAACTTTAAATCAAACTTAAAAAAATGAAATTAAATGTAAGGTACATACACCAAAGGACAAAAAGCCAGTCTTCATCCTTTATGTCTAATTTGTTTGGGTTACCACAAGAATTGAAAAAAGTTTTTAAAAGTTGTTGCCCTTGCCCCTTTACCCAAACTGACCGATCACAATAAAAAGCTGATTACACCATGGCCCCAGAAAAAGTGTTCTTTGACTCTGACTAAACCTTTTCAGTCTGTTATTATATCAGGAGACCTCATTGTGCAAGAAAGACAGACATTTCCAATACAATACAATTTACAGAAACACATCGACTCTTCCTCTTGAATCCTCCTGGTAATTTTTTGTGTCTATATGTTTATATTTTCATAACTAGCTTGCTAACTTTAGCACATTTGAACACCAAGCAATTTCTGGTGCTGTCCTGTGAACTACTCAGCACATTTCTGCCTGTTAAAAGATACCTGGTAGACACACAGCCTTACACAAGCAAATCCATATTAATCATGATTAACTACTGTAAGTGAAGCAAAATTGACTCTAACCTAATTTAAAAAAGCAAAAACAAAAGCAGCAAACCAAATGTTCACAGTTTTATAAACTTCACTATTTTGTGGTGCGACTAGAGGCAAGTGACTACAGTTTTATTACTGGGATCACAGGATAAGTCACAGATAATGGTGGAATATGAAATGATACTCACCCACTTTGGCATCTTGCCTCCATCAGGGTCATGGTGGTGATATTGTAGGACCAGAACTGTAGCAATTACCGAGAGACCAACAATCACCATGGTAGTGGCAAAGTACTCAGCTGGGTAAAGAAGAAAAAGAAGAGACAGTAAGAATGGATACAGAAAGTTGTGTCATGCAGTAAAGCCTACAAGGAAAAGGGCAAACTCCCAGTCCAAGAGAGAAAAACTCCCTTCTTGCCTCGAGCACACTACTCACTTCATGTGTCTCAGAGAAAAGCTACTTCTTCATTTCACTGTTTCAAATACGGAGCCTCAGATCTCTAAATGAAATAAATCTAAATACTGGATGGCTGCTTAAACTTAGTTTTAAACACTGTGACCCGCCTCTTCCACACTGATATTAGTTGACACCCATAGCGACTGCTTTTAACTTTAGCCTGGCTTACCTATTAAAGGCACCGAGTCTGATGTGGCGGGCATAATCTCTGCAACTAGCAGCATAAAGACGGTCAGGGAGAGCAGGACTGTAATGCCTGAGGAGGAGACCAAATCTCAGTTAGTACGTCACAACAAAACTACTAAGTGCAATGAAACGTAACGTTTTCAAATCACACAGTTATGACAGGACCCCATGAGTTTTCACTAATGAGCTGACATCGCTAAGCCACTGGCTGCTGTTTTACTAAAAGACTGAACTTCTCAGCAGGATTAAGAGTCACATCTTCTGCGGACATGCTGATATACATTTGACACCTCTGAAAAACACTTAACAGCTGCCTTTATGTTGTCATGACTGCTGTTGCTGTTGTTTCTTATATCTGTGGAACAAGGAGGAGCATGTGACTCATTTGAAATGACTGAGTGGTTCATTCATGATCTCTAATATCATATCTAATACTGCATCTTAAAGAGAATAATATTAAATTAACCCAAATTATAAAAAGGTTACAGTATTTTTCTACTTGTCCATAGTTGTTTTTAGCCATCCACATAGTTTCATTTTATTGGTGCTGAGCAACTTACTGTATATTTTACAGAAAACAGATAATCCAAACACCTCACTCCCAACACACGTAATTAGGAATTATTTTCTACCAAAACTTTAAAAAAAATATTAATTACTAACAGTTTCTAGAAAATGTAGCTGGTCAGTTTTTTTAAATGTTAACTGAAATGCTTTGAGCAACACCATCTTAATTCCATTCACCTCCATTGTACAGTGAAAGGTGAAAAGTGAAAGGTTTCGCAACGGTGAACATTTCAAAAGATACCACAGATTTGGATGAACCAAACCCTTTAAACAAATTAATAAAATTCGATGAAACATGAACACAGCATTGCAGATGAATCTTCTAATATAAACAACCCTTTACAGCACTGATGCAAAATGCAGAGACTATGACAGTAAAGATTCACACACAGTAATATTCCTGTTAATCCATTTGTGCATTTTACTAATCACAATCCTCATGACAGCCTAATCTTATTGAAATTAAATCTGGGAGTAAATGCTGCCATGAAAACACATTTCTCAATGAGTGTTCACCATTCTTAAGTAATAATGTCAATGAGTGGCTGGGTTGATATACTGACTTCATATGCAGTAGATCTGTAAACACATGTGACAGCACACACACACACACACACACCTGGCTCTAAAGCACTGTTTGGTTAATGAAGGAATCCAGCTGCAACGCAGGACTCTAATGATTTGAGGAAGGCACAAACTGCATAAATCAATGCCCCCACACACTCCCATACACAGTACACACACACACACACACACCCACACCTATGCCACCACCACCATCCCCAAGTATAATTTATGCATGAAATGGGCTCAAACATTCAAGTCAACTGTGACAACGGAGATAAGATTAAACAGTTTTCTCGGTCCACTGACAGTTAAGTCAGTCACTCAGCTGATGATCAGACTGCTTCACAAGTCCACAGAGGAAGTGGATTAATGATGAAACCGTTGTTTTTCATAGAACGACTGATTCTGATCTCATTCGTTTTCAGCTGTATTCTTTGAACTGCGACCATTATTTTGAACAGCACTCAGTTGTTATCCATTGATCACAGTCACGTCAGCATGGCAGGAGGGCATCAAAGTGATCCTGTAAACATTTTAATATGAAATTATAAAATATTGCAGCATGCAGGGTTTCAAAGGTTGTGTCATTTTTGCAGTAATAGTGACGTAAAACATTAGCAAAAGAACTGCAAGAAGTAAACGCATGTCAAGAGACTATCACCTCACTAAAGCGCTCATCAACAAGAACATCTAGAAACTATTTTATGGTGATGTGCAAAAGACTTGATGTGGGGCAACATATCAAGTCTCGTGCACATGAGTTATGTCAGGATCTAAGCAACTCCTCTGTGTTTGGAGCAGGGCTGGACAAATAAATCAAATAAGATGAACATCTAGGCATTGTATTACCTTAACATGATGTTACCTTCCAATGCAATGGCAGCATCAGGGAGTATGGTGTGTGTGTGTGAGTTATGTGTAAGTTTGTATTGATGGAAAGTTGAGTGAGAGGTGCACTGCAGGTCACTGGGGTGAAGAAATGCAGTCAGCCAAACTCTTCTTACAGAGCTAGTAGAAAATGTATAGAGGGATGTCTCTGATACATATGGACTACAAATTTGAAACTCTGCTCCCAAGCAGCAGCCAAGGGACACAGAGGTGGGCCAACAGAAAAAAATGCATCTCTACTTTGGCTGGCAATGATTAACAAGTAATGCAGTTTCAGTAAAAATGTGAGCTGAGTTCAAAATAGTCCTCTCAGTGTTTTGTTAATAAAGTAGATCGGTCCTATGTTGAAGGAGGTTTTTCTGTACTGAACAGAACGAACATCTGACAGTGATATTCTTGATTTTCTGTGAATGTGAGCCTGTATCTCATGCTGATATTCGGTAGCCAGTGTTTGGTTCCAGTTGTGGTTGAAGCAACAACGCTAAAACTATTCTTTCTTGAATAATTAATATTGAAAATGTTACCAAAATACAGTGGAAAACAATACAAAAGACCTGCAATAAATACTACCTTCTTAAAATGTTCAGTTTTAGTTGAGAGTTGTATTTTAGCTGCATGCTGACTCAACTCTATGGAACGTTTCGAGGCTATACTTTGTGGGGGTATTTGACTGTTTGTTATTAAGGTCGATATCTAAGACAGTTGCTAATACATTTTAAATGAAATTTAAGTGATAAATGATCAAGTGATTTTCTCCCATGAACTCAAAAACATTTGGCACATGTATTCAGTGATGTCTATAACTATGCGTATACTGATCCAAATCCACCTGCAGATCAAATAAAATGATAAAATGTAGTTTTTTTTAGTGTTGATGGAGCTATTCTACCTCCTTTATATCTATCCATCTAGCTTAGATAGATAGATAGATGCAATCCAATACATCACAAACTACAGTCACATTTACCACCAAGTTGAATCACCCGCTCTGGTAGCATTTATTGTACTATAGGATGCTTGCATTGGATTGTATTACTGTTTTCCTAGTCACTCAATGTGTATAATGTAAAAACAATAATAATAAATGAAAAGGCTATTTATTTAAATTTTAAAAGCATCGTGGAATAATTCAGAAAATTCTCTACTGTAATTAGTGTTTAGTATTTCAACAATGTTGCCAAAAATGAAATAGCAATGCGTTGCCCTAATTTGAAACTTAATGTGACTACAGTATGTTTCTTTCACCTCCCAACAATAATGAGTACACTACTTCATTTTCACTTCTGCAATGAAGCAGAGCCAGACAAGCGATTTACAGTATGTGTGTGTTCCTAACCCAGTGAGATCTTCTCCCCAGAGTCAGCAGGCAGAAGGAAGACGAGCAGGGCCAGAGTGGAGATCAGGACACACGGGATGAGCAGATTGAGGCCGTAGTAGAGGGTCCGTCTTCGCATCACCACGGTGAAGGTGACATCGGGGTACGGCTCCTCACAGCAGTCGTAGAAACGCTCGTTCTTCCGTCCTGGAACCTCTGGGAGACAAAACAAAACACAATCTACTCTGGCAGGAATGGGGTGAAACGTGGTGGAGAAATTTCACCAGCAATGAGATAAATAAATAAATAAATAACATTTGTGATGCGCTTTTGAATATCAATCCTCAGCACTTCACCGGCCACCGGTCCTTCTTACCGACAAGATCCCACTCTCCGTTGGCAATGTAGCCAGTGATATCTGCCTCCAACATCTTTAAGTCCAGAGACCAGCCCCCGTATGTCCAGGAGCCAAACTTCAGGTCACATCTCTGGACATCAAAGGGGAACCAGCGCACATCGATGTAGCAGGTGCTCTTGAAGATCCCTGTTGTGGTGAGGAACATGAAAAGACCAAGACGGATCACAGAAAGACTTGCTTTGATATGTACTGTACTTCACCCGTAGAAGGCTACTGAAGAGAGAGAGACAGAAACGGATGCAGTGATATTTCGAGCTCTGATAGAGAGCGTATTCAATTACTCTGGAATAAAGGAAGCAGAGGGAGGCTGAAAAGAGAAATGACAGCTAGAGAGGTTTTACTCCGACAAGATATGGAGTCCAAGCGCCATCCATCCTAACGAGAGTAAAAAATCCAATATGACAATGAGATGAAAGTGGGCAGTAATCCTTCAGGAGAGGCAGGCACCAAAATAATTTCCATCCATATTTAAGAAAGATATGAGACTTTGGCAGTAAACAAGGTCTCTCCTCTCTCTCAGCGCCATGAAGATGATAAACCACAGCAGGGAATGAACAGAGATGGGGAGCAGACAAATAAAATGACTTGTTCATTTACTGCAATGAACCTTAGTTAACAGGAAACTCAAACGATTTAGAACGGCCATCCAGGTCACATCTGCATATAGTTTTACTCATTTAATGCCGCTGTGTTGAGCTCAAGCGGCGAATGACTATTATGCGGCAAGATGGCATTCAATGAGGGTTCATTTGGAACACAGTTGCAAGGCAATTTGCTTGTGACAGAGGCAATCAAACCAGAAGAAATTCAATGATGGAGCTATTTACGCCGGTATTGATTAAGATGCTGAGGTGAAGGCGAAGCAGTGCAGGCCGACGCTTTTGCGTGGTATGGGAAAAAAAAGGGGGGGAAGAAGAGCCTGCCAGGGAGAAAAAGGAAAAGATTATAGAAACAGTTCGACATTTTGGGGAAATACACTTAATGGCTTTCTTCCCAAGATTTAGATGAGAAGACAAATACCAGTCTTATAAAAGTCTCTTACGATACAAAGCCACAGCCAGTAGCCACTTAGCTTAGCTTAGAATAAAGCTAGCCTGGTAGTGTCCAAAGGTAACAAAATTTGCCTACCAGCACCTCTATAGCTCACTGACATGTAATATCAATTCAATTCAATTCAGTTTTATTTATATAGCGCCAAAACATAACTAAGTTATCTCAGGGCACTTTTTCATATAGAGCAGGTCTAGACCGACTCTTTATGTTTACAGAGACCCAACAGTTCCCACCATGAGCAGCACTAGGAGACAGTGGCAAGGAGAAACTCCCTTTAACAGGCAGAAACCTCGAGCAGAACCAGAACCAGGTTCTGGGTGGGCGGTCATGTGCCTCGGCCAGTGAGAGAGAGAGAGAGAGAGAGAGAGAGAGAGAGAGAGAGAGAGCAAGAGGAAAGAGAACATATAGTAGTACAGCACAGTACAGTTCTACATACAGATACACATATCGTGTTTTTAAATGTAAAACTTGCTCCTGGCCAAGAAATACACGTAACGCCCGGTAAAACCATATCTTGTTGATTTTACACTTTGGTTTTGCACAGATTAAACAAACAATATATAATGTGTTAATTAGTGAGCTTTAGAGGAATTAGCTGGCAGATTTTTTTAACCTTTTGACAGTGCCAGGCTAGCTGTTACACCTGTTTTTAGCTTTTATGCTAAGCTAAGCCAAGCGACTGCTGGCTGTAGGTTCATATTTCCCAAAATGTTAAACTTTTTGACATAATCAACCAGCATTTTGGATGGATTTCTGCCAAGACATGAAATAAAAAAGACCAAGACAAAAAACAAACACAATATAATATAAACAGTGAAGCTAAAAGAAAACAAACCCCTGTGGAGGTAAAAAACCAAACCCCTTAGGATTTTGCTAATAGCTTTAGGGAGTTAATTCAAAGCTCCTAGTCATGAAAACTGCTGTTTTCTCACTAAACCTTAGTGAAAATCCCCAAATGAAAATACAGCATAATGTTTATACAGCTTATCATGTTTATACAGCATAACGGTGGGAGCTTGCTGAGTGCAAATTTTATAAAATTAAAAATCACTCTGCATATTTCAAGGAGGATTGTGTCTGTTTGATAAATGCACCTCTGACAGGAACTAAAACCTTTTTTTAATTAATTGAATTTATAACATGCATTAAAAAAAGATGACTATGAATAAAAGACTATCAGTTATTGATTGTGTGTGATAATATTTGCATATCATTAAGCCATGGTAAAATAATGACAGCTCATTGTTTTTGTTGCACCTGAACTCTGGTGTGTTCTGATTTATGTAACATTAAGCAAAAGTTTTGATGCAAACTACAAAAGGGAAAACTTTGAGCTGCTATTTGCTTTGCTATTCACTACTGTACAGAAAAGATGAAGGGCTCTGTTCACACCAGCCAACTCAAAGCTAAAAACAGGTACATCAACAGAGAGGACAATGAGAGAAGAGAGAATCTGGAGCACACAGTTATAGTTAGAGTCCCTAATAAGGTGCAGCAGCTAATGTTTTGACACAAAGGGGGCCTTCATCAGAATAAGAAGAAGCAGTGCAGATGTTTAACTTGCCTGCAGCCAGCTTTCATACTGTATGTCTCTAATAGGACAGACAGGTTCTAGGTGTTGCTTACATCTTGCCACTGCCTGCCACAGTATATATAAATATACATCAGAGAGACATGGAAATTTAGTCCATATGGTCAATTAAGTTCACTATATAAATCCAGTAGCGTTCCCTGCACATCAGTGTGTTCTCGTTGACTGTCATTGACTCATAGCAGTGCGCTTTTCCCCAGTGAATGTTTGCAAGCTGAGGTGCAGCACAAGACGTGTGTTCATCTTTGTAAGTTAGATAAGAAGGATGCTTTAACAGGATGAAGCTAATGTGGCTTGTCGTTCAAAGTCTGTTCAAAGGCTCTTGTGTCATGTAGCAGGCTGCTGTCTGGCTACAAAAGAACACTGATGTTACTGCTTTATGTAAATATGGTTTAAAATGAAGCAATTTGATTGACAGTATGGAAACACGTTCTCCATCTACAAGGTTCCCACACATTTTTACTAATGAATTTTCAAAACTTTTCTGTAACTTTTCCATAATATTTTACCCCATTTCCACGACTTTATTTAAGTAGTTTAAATAGGTATGCCTATATAACGATCATAGGGCGCAGGCTAGGGTCCATGTATTATATTAAACACACACTTCCCAGGCATTTGTGGATAAGCAAACTGCTAGCGCTTGCTAACTCCAGACATTCTCACAGCACTAGATTTAACATTTGTAATACAAGGAACATATTTTGCGTAACGTTACACATATTTTGGGATTTTTCTGAACATATTTTAAACAATAGCTAAAGCAATGTGTATTCAAAACTTTTTATATTTTAATTCTATTAATTCCAAACCATTTCCAGGTCCAGTTTTTCTAATTTCAGAACTTTACCATGAACTTCATGACCGTGGGAACCCTGCATCCATGTAGATGGAGGACTAACGGCATTCCTATGAAGTAAAAAATAGCAGGCGCCATCATGAATTAAAAAACCCAAATGAAAATAAAGTAAAAACATAAATTTCTCCCTTTTGGTTTCTCTTTTTTTCTCAAAGGAGAACACAGGATATCTGATTTATAGAAAAAAACATGCAGTTTAAATTCAGTTTGTACTTGGTGCAAATAGCTGTCTTATTATGTTTCATTAAGTGTTATTACGAGTGCAACAGCAAATGATAAAGGACGTGATTTCTTCCTACTTTTTTAAAAGCTCTAACTATAAATGTGCTCTAGACCTCATCACTCCAGAACAGATGCTTTACATCACATTATATATAATATTCACATATTTACTTCCTATATGCACTCTCTTTTAGACTCTGGAGGTAGAATATAAAGTTTAGTTATTTGGGTTGTTTAAAAATAGCGTGGCTTCCACTTGATTTCATTTAGAAGAAAGTCTTTACATTGCTGCTTATGTAAGTTTAGCTGTGAATATCAGGCATCTCCCAAAACAAACAGCATCTCTGACTACTTTGAAATATTTGTATGTGTAAAAAACAGCAGAGGAAGGGAGCAATGATCCAACAACATCTAACATTTCCAATGAGTAAACAAGTGTGAGGGCCAACTGAGATTATGACTCTTACCTGGGGGTAAGTAGGAACAGGAGCCCGAGGAGTTGACCAAAATGTTGGTGTGGAAAGTAGCATCAAATCTTTCATCTGCACTGTGGACAACATGGAGTTACATCAGTATTTACTGCCGAGTTATCTGCAACCAAAGTACAGCTTCAGTGGAAAACATTTTAATAAATTCATACACTTGATGCAACCTTTGCAAGAACCGCCATTAAGGATGCAACATAAATTTGGATGAGCCACAAGCAGCGAGAGGAACAGATGTGGGGGGAAAATACAAATATTTCTGTAACTCATTATTGCAGCAGGTACACAGGAATCACAAATGATTTCCCTGGAGATGGTTATTCAGTGGTTACCCTCATTCTCCCCTGCTACCCACAATTCACTGCCTCTAAATGAACTCCCCAGAGGTTTAGGCATGGTTGAGTTGAAGTTGAAAGAGTTGCTTGAAAAAGAAAAAAAGAAAAACTTAACTTGCAGCAGTGTCTAATTCAAAGAGTCTCAAATCAAGGCTTTACTCAGTGGACAACGACAAATGAAGTACAATGTCTTTTCCCTCATTAGTCGATGGGAGAGTGGAGTGCCTCTAATGTGATTTGTTCAGATCTTTCTTTTAAAGATTGATTAATGGTGATCTTTATAGCATTTTCCATTAGGGACATATAATAAAATGCTCTTTCTTCCATCTTTTTTATACATGTTTATTCATTTGTCTAAATGATTTATTGCTCTTTCGATCTCTTCTAGACTGCACTGCATATATTTAAACTGCAGAGCACCACTGACCTTGAATTGTAATGTTCCTGTCTGAAAACCAGCTTACCTAACAGCATGAGCCGTATCACTGCAACATTATAGCAACATTTCTGATTAACCTTTCCTTTATACATATTGACCTTCCAAGCTTGTATCAGACGTAAATGCTTAGTTTAAAAATAAGAGATATCCAAGTTTTTCTTGTTGTTCCAAAAGGAAGGAGGTTTAAGTTTGTTATGTGGAACAGTGGGGTTTATCTATCTTTTATTGTCAGCTTGTTGGTCTTTCTCTCTCTCTCTCTGCAGGATATTCTGAATAAGTCCTGTGACAACATGGGGTCTGCTGCTCTGCAGAGTGCCGACGTCATGAAACAAGAGCAGAAGCCTGAATGTTCCAGTATATTCTGACAGGTAGCCATCTGAATATATTTATTTTGTTCGGGTGCATTTTTGGAATCATTTCATGCTGTCATAGAGATTGAGTTGAATTCAGTAACAGATTTAAAATCCAAAATAATTCATAAGGCATTTAATTATTAAGTCTAAGTGTTAAAGTGTTTATACCAAAATAAAATTCTAAACCCAAAAAATGTTGTGAATGCCACAAATTCTCTTAAATCACTTGTACATGCCATTTAAGAATGAATCTGTTTGTAGTGGTGTGGTTCTTCTTCATGAGGCCCGATGTTTTTCTTAATTACACATTTTAAACACACAGATCAGAGCCAAAACAAATTATTCCTTTATGTTTCAGAAAATCTCACAGGCAGCGTCATTGTAACAATCTTGTTTTTAATTCCTGGAACACAAAAATCCAGAAATGCATCATCCCTCCGAGAGACACCCCCCAACCCCCCCATTATATTGTGCAGAGGACAATGCATGCATGCTGAGTCTGACACCATGCATATCCAATTACAGTGCAGCATCCAGCAGATCTGTCCTTACCTGTTATATAGCAGAATGTCTGGCTTCCAAATGAGATGGTCAGGAAATCTCACATTGGTCACACCTGGATACTCTGATGTATTCCACTGGAGGTAATAATCATTCCAGTACTGTGAGATACAGAAACATAATGTACTTTTCATATTTCACCTACATATCTTTAACATATCCTTTAAACCTGTATGGGGCTCTGCGTCTCCAGTTTGCTAAACCTTGTTTGAAAGCTCAAGCCGGAATTTAACAGTGTGTTTTTTAGTGGCAGTGACAGTTACTATGAGTAAAATAAATGTATGTGACAGCAGCTGTGGGTAACATTATGCAGTGACATGCTACAGGAATTAAGCTCAATCTCTGTGCCAGCTTTCAGTGGCATCTAGAGAGGAATAAGGTACATTGGGGGTTTTTTTTGCAATTCAAACAGTATCAATTGTACAGCACTGGATAAGCTTGTATTATGATTTTAAGGAGTCAAACAAAATGTCAGATACAGGTAACTGATTTCAACAAGCGTTGATCAGCTGACATTCAAACACATCAGTGTAACTCTAGGTTGGACACAAGATAATAACCAGTCACGTCTTTCCATTGGCGGATATCAGTGCAGTGAAGAGGTATTCGTCACTTGGATCTCAAACCAAAAGATAATGTCACTGTCATGTCAAACACGTGTCTACAGCCACACTAGCAGCTCTGTGATGACATTTAGCAAGTATGTCTACCATGTTCACCATCTTAATTTAACATCTAACATTTACTACTGTCATTAGCACGAAACAGAAAGTACAGATGGGGCTGATGGGCATGCCATCAGTATGGCAGGTATTTGGTCATAAAATAAAGTACTGGACAATTAATACATTTGACCTGATCATGGCACTAGAGGAAAAGTCAAGGGATCACCCCGAGGGGGATATGAATGTCTGCAGAAATGTCATGGCAGTACAGTACAGTACATGGCAGACATTTACACTTTGAATCAAAAATGTCAACCTGCTGGTGGTGCTAGAGGAAAAGTCAAGAGATCACCAAAGTCAGTAGGATACATCATCTTGCAATCCATCCATGTAGTAGATATCAAGCTCTTTCACCCCCCCATGGCACCTATTGTAAATAATGGGCTGAGAGATATGCTTGATTACTTTCACAGGGCTGAGCTCGGAGCTGAAAAGCCAAGATGGCAACAAATTGGAAAGGGACAAAACATGACAAAAAATAACACGACTCCAGTATCATAGACAACCATTATGCATTTTGTTAAAACACACCCTGTGACTGACATGTTTCCCTAGTATACTGATGAGAGTTATTATTTAAAGTGAAACGACACAATTTGTGTGGATCAAAACACGAGTAGTAAGCTGAATATTTCCCCATATCTGACCTCTTTGAAAAACAAGCACAAAGCCCATCCCGGCCCACAGCAGATGGGTGCATATGATGGCTTTTTGTGAGGTTTTCTAATTAGATCTATGATTCATTTTTAATTAATTCAAACCATCATGGTATTCAAATAATGGCTGTGGTCAGTGTAAAGAAATATAAAGGTCAGTTGGTAATCAAGGCTGAATAAAACACATTGAGCGAGGGTGGAATCACCTGTACTGCTCACACGGTAAATTCAGAATAAGGTGCATTTCCACAGAGACACGTTGCCATTCTTTCAATCAGTGTTAATGAATATTTTGACATTTGGGGAAATACGCTTAGTTGCATTCTTGCTGAGAATTAGATGAGAAGATCAATACCACCCTCAAATCTGTCTGTTAAATATAAAGCTACAGCCAACCCCTGGTTAGCTTAGCTTAGCATCAGGGTTGCCAACTCTCACGCTTCTGGCATGTGACACACGCTTTCACGTTCTGTCTCACACGCTCATGCTGCTGAAACAATTCTCACGCCAAAACACCGCGACAGCAGAAGAGATGAACAGGTGAACGGATGTACCGTTGGTTACGCAGTGTGACCCCCATTCTATGAGTATGGGCTCTTACTCTGTTTGGTCCGCGATATGTGCGCAATGCTTATCGCCGTGTTGATTGGACAGCTGTTCTGCGCTGGAGCCCAGAAGGCGATCAAGCAAGTCAGTGAGTGAGCGTTCATATTTGGCTGAGTGAGTGAAAGAGTATTCATGTATATATTTGGCTAAGTGAGTATGTGTGGTCATGTATTGGCTATGTCAATATGTGTCTGGAGTAGGATAGGTTCCTGTGTTCTTTTGTT
>LKNJ01002163.1:14008-97612 GCA_002120245.1 Maccullochella peelii | reverse complement strand
TTTTTATTCCTTCTAATGTTTTTCTTTGCCCTTGTAAAACATTGCCTCTGTGTTTGAAATGTGTTATATAAATAAAGCTGCCTTGCCTTGCCTAAGCTAGGTAGATATGTCCAGTTAGTTACCAGTTCGTGAAGAGAGGATGTTGGTGTAGGTCGGAGGAAACCGGTTGCTCCTTTGTTCTCTTTGCAGAGTTAGCAGCTCTGCACTAACTTGCTTTGTTGCTCCTGTCACTCTTAAAATTAACTTAGCAAGCAGACTTTGTGTCGTAGCGCTAAATAAACTTGATTTCATGAGGTTCAGAAAGGAAAGGGTAGCCATCACTGCCAACATCGAACACATGTTCCACTGCTTTGTGGTGAAGGAGGATCACAGGGACTTTCTGTGCTTCCTATGGTATAGCCACAATGACCTTACCTGTGATGTTGTGGATTAGAGGATGCGGGTCCACCTCTTCTTGAACAGTCCCTCCCCTGCTGTGGCCATGTATGGTTTACGAAGAGCAGCTAAAGAACAGAGACAGACTATGGCAGCGATGCAAGAGGAGTCATTGACTATGAGTTCTATGTTGAGGATCCTTTGACACAGAGGAAGAGTGTTAACATTTTTCTTAGTTTCTCTCTTAAATTAGAAAATCCCAAGCTGAAATATTAAGACGACCTATTCTATTTTACTATTTATTAAGGGGAGCCCAAAAATTGCACTTACTGTTTAATGGATTTAATGAATTCTGTCTACTCTCAGAACTTCTTCTATATTCACTTAACATAACTATGTAGAAAGAAATATGTTGTTTTTTGTACTGTTTTATAGCTCCAATCTTATATTTAAACTTCTGTGTAGCATGGTCGCATTAACCTGATAGGAGGCCCCAGTGGAAAAATTAGTTGCCAGGCTCCTATTTACCCCCAGTTCCTCCACATTTTGTACAGAATTTCTATGATGGAATATTACATGGCTCGGTTTGTTGTGTGATAATTTGTGGTGTGGTAATGTGAAACACAGAAATTTAGGATTATGCAGCTGTAGGCTTAATATCAGCCGAGATAATGGAGGTTGTAGAACAAACTTTTGACACATCGGCCTCTTTTTAAGACATAACCTTAAATTCAGGCAATAAAGTAGGACCCACCTTGAGACCCTTATCATATCAGTGGCTATTGGGCTTTATAAATCACATTGCCACAAACCACTTGCCAAACAATCAAGTTTTGGTGCCCCTGGGGGTCTGGGCCCCAGGGCATTTGCCCACTTTTTGCCCAGTTGGTAACCCAGCCTTGCTGCTTTGGGCCCCAAGGCACGGGCCATTGTCATATGGCATTCCTGTGGACAAATTAACCAGCTATTTGGTGCCAGTTCTTCAAACAAATCGTCAAGTAATCCAATTGCCACCTAATAAAACTGGCGCTTTTGGGACCCCTGGAAGTCTGCCACTCCTGGGAAGTTGCGCGCTTTTGGTGGTAATGCAAACGGAAATCCATAGGAGCAGACAGTGTTGGCCGGATGTTAGGCGACTAAACAGTGCAGTGGTCTAGTGTATGTTGTTTTAATTTGAAAGTGCCGACCGGAAGTTTTCACATTAATTGCGGAGTACTTGATGCCGATTTATTCAACGCTGCACTGCTGGCTGCATGGAAGAACGCTGTCTACTGAACGTAGTGTTTATTTGTTACTAGACATGACATTGTTAACAACAACAACACTGATGGACTGAGAGAACTGTTCTCGGAAGAAACAATATTTAATTGTTTATTCCACTCAGGAGCTTCTGGTTTTCATATTTGGATAAAGAAAAGATTTGTGTCAGCTGGGTGAGGAGAGGAGCCAGAACACCGCAGCGAACATGTACGTTGGTTCAAATGGTTTTCATTTAAATAACTTACCTATCCTCATATCTAACTAGCTGTTTCGCCATATTGTTTATTTCGCTATCTTCTCGAGGTTAGTCATAGTTAACGTCCTATTTTTGGTTGGGGGCTTAGCTATTGCCTTAGCCCAGGACATCTTCTCTGTCTTGTGCATTCGCTTTTCTCTAACTGCCTCTACCAGATGCAGTTTTGTCCTGTCACCCCGTCATGTCCCGTCCCGTTCTCTGCTGTATGACCAGCGTGCCAAACTGTGTTTACAAATCTTTTACTTCTAGCTTTAACACTAGCTTCAGTCAAGCGGTTTCAATGAAATGTCACCTTGTTGGTTTGCTTGTGGCAGAACATTCCGCAATCTTCTTACAAGAAAACATAAACTAATACTGAGTGATGGCAAGCATTGTAGAACATTCGTAACAGCTAGGTGTAAGTTCAAATAAGTGCTGTTCGGTGAATGTTATGTATATTATGTCTAATATACCAAACAACCAGTACCGTAAAGTTGCAACGTTTTCAAAGGGTTTGACTTAAATTTGTGTCGTTGTGAGTGGCTGCGTTGTTGTTTGTCATTGATACTCAAATTCGGGTGAATATTTGGATTGGAATATCACAGAATTGGAAAAAGTATTAGTTTATGTTTATGCCTTTTTGTTCATGTGCGCGTGACTGAGACAGTTCATGAGGTAAGGGACAGTGTCCATGTTTTCATGACCAAAGCTAAAACTTTGCATGACACACTGTGTGCATACAACTGTATGAGTGTGTGCAGATGGCATATTAAAAAAGCCAAGGATTGCATTTTTGAATATCGAAATGACAGATTGGGACATGATAAAACCATTGCTTTGATTTGTGTGTGTGTGTGTGTGTGTGTGTGTGTGTGTGTGTGTGTGCAAGTACCATTTTAGTAGAGTTGGGGTAAACAATTTTATTACTGAATTAAGTCACTTTTAGTTGTTTCCATGTAAAATATTGTTATTGTATATTGATTTCCATTTCATTCCATTAAAATGTAAGATGGTAGGTAGACTGCATTTTTAAAACGTTTCAGCCTGATTAGGGCAAAGCTTAGATTCTCTCATTCACCCAGAAAAGCCTTGCATTTAAGATAAGATAAAAGAGACTTTATTGTCATCCATCTGTATGCAGTACAGTTCAAAGAGGAAAGAAATTGTGTTTCTCCTGGTCCCCGGTGCAAATCAAAAGTGAGTGAATGATACAACGTTCAGTGGGAGTGAAGCAAACATTCAGACTACACATAAGGTGCAAGATACAAAACAAGGTACCAACATGTAGTGCAAAATGCAGGACAACTGTACAAGATTGTGTTATAAAATACAGTCTATAGTTGTTCATGGGTCTTTGCTTGTTAGGTTGAGCATGGGGGCAGCAGGGTGTTGAGGAGTCTGACAGCCTGGGGGAAGAAGCTGTTGCTGAGTCTGGAGGGTCTTGCCCGGATATCTGGTACCTTTTTCCAGACATCAGCAGGATGAAGAGTCTGTGGGAGGGGTCTTTTATAATCCTGGAGGCCCTGTTTCTGTAGCGTTTAGTATACCTAAATGTCATGGGTGGAGGGGAGAGAGGTCCCAGTGATGGACTCAGCTGACTTTACAATCCTCTATAGGGACTTGCGGTCTAAGTTGTTGCAGTTCCCATAGCAGACAGTGATGCAGCTGGTCAGGACACTCTCTATGGTTCCTTCCTGAAGCCAGGTGTCATCTCTTTTTTGTTTTATCGGCGTACAGAGGCTCCACCTTGCCTCTGTCGCCTGTGAAGTTGATAATATGATTGGAGTCATATTTGGCGGTGCAATCGTGGTCATTAGGTGAACAGCAGTGGGCTGAGCACACATCCCTGGGCAGCGCTGGTGCTGAGTGTCTGCAGAGGTGATGTTCCAGATGCATACTGTCTGGGGTCTCTCTGTGAGAAAGTCCAGGATCCAGTTACAAAGGGAGGTGTTCATGCCCAGGGGGCTAAACGTCCATACCAGTTTCTGTGGAGTGATCATGTTGAATAGCCTAAACAGCATTCTCATGTGGGTGTTCTTGTTATCCAGGTCTGACAGGGCTAGGTGGAGGCAGAGGAAATGGCATCACCTGTGGACCTGTTGGGGCGATATGCAAACTGAAGGGGATCAAGTGAGGTGGGGAGACATGATGTGATCTGACGCACGATTAGACTCTCAAAGCACTTAATTGTGATTGGTTTGAGTGCTACAGGGCAGTAGTCATTGAGGCAGGACACAGATGATTTTTCGGCACTGGGTTGATGGTGGTGGTCTTGAAGCATGAGGGGAACGACTGTCTAGCTCAGGGAGATGTTGAAGATGTCGGTGAGCACATCTGCCAGCTGCTCTGCACACTCCCTGAGCACATGTCCTTGTATATTGTCAGGTCCTTGTCGCGGGCCTTGCGTGGGTTCATTCTAGCTAGATCACCTGATGCCGGCTGTGGACTGACTAAGTACCTGGTCGTCTGGGGGGGGGGGGTGCAGTCTTTCTGGTGGGCGTGTCATTCATGGCTTCAAACCATGCATAGAAGTCATTCAGTGCCTCTGGGAGGGAGGCGCTGCTGTCGCAGGTGTGTGCACACCATAGCATTACCATACCCTGTTGATATAAACACACAACCCCCCTCGTCGAGTCAGGAGGATGAGGCGTCCCTATCTGCATGGAAAGAGGTTAGTCCGTTCAGCTGAATGGTCGAGTCGGCAGTGTTGTCATGGAGACATATTTCCGTGAAACTAAAGAAAACTGTCCTTCATCTCGTGCTGGGTGGTCAGCTGTAGTCTGAGGTAGTCCCATTCATTGTCCAGGGAACAGACATTAGCGAGGAAAACAGTTGGGAGAGCTGGTCTGCTGGGGGTTAACCTTTAGCCTAGCACGAATACTGGCTCATTTTCCGCGTTTACATTTCCTTTCACACCGCCTTCGGCGTCTCCTCATTCGGATGGCAGTAGTAGGTGATGTTGCGGCTTCAGGCCCTGGTTCTTGTAGCAGGCTAAGTCTGCTCCGCTTCTCCGTAAGTGTGAATTCAATATTGTATGGACGCTGATTCCCAATTTCCAGCAATGTCAGATGGTCGTAGATGTAGTCAAGGACATGTGCGCTGGTTTTCTTTTCCAAAAACAGACAAGGACTAACATTTAAAGTAACATTTAACACCGTGTTTCCATGCACGTTGCCATCTTTAGTATATATTTAACTGCATATTTTTAGAAGTAACAACCAACCAAACATTTATCATTTTAAAGTCAAAATGAAAATAGGCCTAAATTTAGTTGGGCCACATTTATCTAAAAAGGACCATATTTGACATAACATTTGACTCCTCACCATCAAATTAAAAAATAAAAATAAATAATTTTGAACGTTTGGAATTACAAAATGTACACCAAATGAACAACAGTATTGTTATACTTTTTTCAATGTCCTGTGGCTTCTGTGAAATCTGGAATGTGACTTGCAAGACTAGTTCGAGCTAGTTTTCCCTTACAGTCTAGATTTGCCTTACAATTTAAGTATGTTCTGTGTATGTGCACTTTACATACAGTGGGCTGATGAAATAATGTCGTAAGAAGAACATTTAATGATCATTTCATTAAAAAGACTAACTCTGACTCAACAAAATCACCACTGCAAACACTGATGGTGAATTACATTAGGTGACTATTTTAAACCTTTAAATGATTTATCAGTAAAAATGGCCAAACATTATCTGGTTCCAGCTTCTCAAATATGAGGATTTGCTGCTTTTTCATTTTAAACAGTTAGTCTGATAAAATCAGCAGTTAAAATACATCACTTTTAGCTCTGGTATCGTGTGGTGGACATCTGTCAAACTCTGACATTTTTAGACTAAATAAATAATTTATTGATTAATTGATAATGAAAATAACTGTCAATTGCAGCCCTTCTGCTTCCTCTCACCTCCTATATTATGACATCCGACAAGCTGTCTCCAGATGGAGTGACAGCATTCTTGGCATAGCTTTGAAATACAGCACATACTGTAGCATGTAGTATCTGTAGTACTACTCAGAAACAAATGCAATGTCCTGTTTGATTGTATTCCAAGGGGGAAGGTCATGGAATCCAAATGTTGCGGTAATAGGTGACAAAGACAAACTTGTTTAGGCTGACTGTGGGAATGCTCCTTCGAAACCACAAACACGCTCTCTGTGTTGCTCTCTCAGAGCCAAGTGAACAGTAAGTCCATTGTGCCGTTGCAGGGCTCTCACTGTTAGAAGACCTAATTCAGCTAATAATCAGGTCTGAGCTAACAAGCTGCATGAAACGGATACATCTGATTCTCATTTCATTCAACATATATTGTATTAATCTTTAAGCAAGATGGTACATAAAGAATTAGGTCACTAATTTCTAACATTATCTGTGTACTTGTAGTTTGACATGCTTAGTACACATCACACATTCAGGTGTTTTTTTTGTCTGTAATGCAATTACAAAAGGTCAAATCTGGAAAACATAATCATGCATGATTGTCATCTTTGTACTCTGCTTAAAGGCACATTGCTTTCATACTGGCTCAACATACAGCTAGTGATGCAGTCACAGGGTGAGTAGTAGCAAGCAGTTTTTGTTGGTTCAAAGTCCAACAAATTCACTTTTCAAACTCTCACAGTTTCATCTGGTAAAGAATGATTGAAGCTGAAAGTGATAATGAAAAATAAGGATCGCACAAACTCTCTAGACTAATTTACTGAGTACTTCTTAATGTTGTGGTCAGCACCACACACTGAGCCATTGAACAAGAACAATTGACTTATAGGGGACTGAAACAAATAATGGTTAGGCAATATATTACATTCATTAAATCATAACTAATAAAATACCCAAAAACTAACCTAGAAAGAAGCATACCGTTTGGATGAAAAATGAAATGTGTCAACAATGTAAATGCACAGAGTGTAGAAACATACTGAATGTAGGTCCAAGGGCTCACTGAAGAGTTTGATGACAGTGTTGTGAATCATATGCTATGGCCTTCACAGTCACCAGATCTCAACCCAACTGAACACCTATGGGAAGTTTTGGAGTGACGTGTCAGATAGCGCTCTCCACCACCATCATCTAAACATATTCCCGAAGATGAGGGAATATCTTTTGGAAGAATGCTGTTCATCCCTCCAGTAGAGCTCCTCACACTTAGAGAATCTATGACAAGGAGCACTGAAGTTGTTCTGGAGGCTCGTGGTGGAACAACACCTTATTAACACACTGCACGTTGTGGTTTTATTTGTCATCCATCTGCATGTGGTGAGAAGGAAGGTAAAGCAGTGTGAGAACAGACAATATAGCTGAGGTTAAGGTACTGTCGTCCCAAAGCTGAACTGCTCCGAAATGTGAATATATTTATACAGTATATAATTATGCAAGACTTTTTGGTAACCATGGTAACACACATGCACGTCAGCACCAGAGTTCAGGGATTTTCCATCAGAAAGTGGGGGGAGGGTTTGAACTCCTCTCAAGCTCTCTTTTTCATACTTTTATCAACTACTTCTGTCAATTTTCATGTGAACAACTGTGCAACACTAAGAATACCTTCGAGAAGAGACTGTTTAAAGCATGCGCCGTTATCCCCATTTGACTGATTCTCATGCCTCGGCCTTCCATATGACGGCAAACTAGCCTTCAAGTGTGGCTTTTCTTTTTCTTTTTTTAAAGTTGTTTATGTTGTTCCAGCTGATAGTAAAGAGAAAGAGTAGCATGGTTTACCCAGCGTGCCCTTGGGCAGCCTAAGGCCTCTGTCCCTCTCTCTCATATGTACACACACACACACACACACACACACGGTCCTTTGAAGTTAATGACTTCCTCTGGTGGAGTTGACTTCCTTGAAGAACTGGACAAACGGCCAATTAACACACACAAACTCTGAAACATGGATATATACACACTTATATAGACACACACACACACACACACACACACACACGTGCCAGTCTGGACTATTAAAGCTGTAATGAGAGTAAATGACTGACTCCTCAGATGGACTGTGTTGTGAAGTCAAGAATATTCTCCCAAAGGTTTGTACTGAAGGTTTGGGTTTTCAGAAGTACGATTTGTATTTTGCGGCCTGGAACATTTTTTAGCCTCCACAGTCAGTGTTTTAATTCTGGGTTAACTCAAGGCCAGTGTCATGCTACACTGAAAGCAGGTCTCCAAAAGAGTAAAGTGGTTTCTAAGGGCCGGGTTATGCTAAAAAAACTAGTCTGTGTGATGGGTTGTCTGACCTTTTTGGAAATCAAGGGTTTAGCTGTTCCAAACTGTCACAATAGAAATGCAGGATGAAAAGGCAGCCATCAGAGAGGAGGGGGACTTGTTATTGTTTAAATATGGGGATAACGCATATTTTCAGGCAGTCTCTCCTGGGAGACATTTGTAGTGGTGCTCTTGGTTGTTCACATGAAAAGTGACAGAAGTAGTTGTGTAACAAAGAGCTAAAATTCTGCATACTTTCTCAGCTCTGCACAGCTAACCAATCGCAATGAGAAATGAGTGTGAATGTCAGACTGTTGGTTTCAGAAAGTTTCAGAAATTGTCTGACACAGCCCCCCAATTTGTTGCAAAATGTTGGAAAGGTGTGGGGGGAGTTTCTAAAGCTGTTCTACCATCTGACAAGCTGTTCTAAAGAAGCATACTGCCAGGTTAGAGTTTTGAGGTAAAATGATGGTGGAACAACTTAACAACTTATCTTGGTTGTAGGTGCCAGTAACCAAGCCCTCATCACTTCTAAACCTGCATGATAACACTGTACAGTATGTAAAGAATTTCGTCGACAGATTTGTCCAAGGAAATCTTGTAGAACCTGCGACATGTTGAAATATACACTCAGTTTTCAGTTTATTAGAGGTGTTTCTAATGTTTTGTACACCCTATTTATATCAATCTGGGAAGATACATATTAGTGTAGTGTATTAACATACACAGCCTCTCAAAAGTTCATAAAGTTGAATCAACACCTCTAAATAGTTTCAACACAAACTGAACATTCTTGTAGGGAAGATTTATTGCAATGCTGTTGGATTAGACCACTTTTGTTTTAGTTGGGTAGACCTATTAAATGAGTGTAGACATTGCCATTGAAACACACAGTAGTGTATATATACAATAGTTTTAATCTAGAAGTTTAAAATCTACCACCTTTCAATAACATTTAGCCCGGTTTTGAAAGACATTTAAAGTGTGTTTGAAATCGCATACTAATGTACTGCGTACTAAATACTCAATTAGTATGTACTAATTGTACATACTGCGTACTAAATTAACGATTACATATGCCATTACCTGCAGACTGTTCACACACTTAATATGACTGTAGCGATCACATTATCTCAGGTACCGTTGAATGAAAATTGTTTATCACAAATGTAAATCAGTGTAACCTCTTTGCACTAAATTGAATATTGTCCAGTATAAAATGATTAAATGTTTATACACTACATTATATATGTGAGCTCCTGCATTGTTCCTCTTACCTGTACCATAACGTCCTGGGTCCTGAGTAGCTTCTGTTTCACATTCACTCTCCATCATTTGTAATTATTGTACCGCTATTGCCCAGTCTGAAGAGACGCAGTGCATCTTAGGGCAGTTGAGTATGTCCAGTAAGCTCACGTCACATACTCAGAAATTCTTTCTAATCTAGTATACATCAGGGTATTTCTGGCGTACACAAAAGCTGTATACAGCTACTGTATGTGCAGTATGCACATGCAGTATGCTAACGTTATATGGCAAATTCAATCGTTGGGGTAGCCAAGCGCAGTCATCCGTGTTCAAAACAAACAAACAGCGTGTTGAATGTTGTTATATAACTTAATAACGTTACCATACGCATTAGCTTGGTGGCTGGTATGAGCTACTTATCATAGTAGCACATCGTAGTAAGCTAGATTGATATTGAAATATCTGATAAATTAGGTCTCTACTGGATTACTGTGATGCAAAATGGCATGCAATTAATGAAAAAATGATGCTGTGTGGCAGAAAAAAATGCTGTATTACTGTTACTGAGTATAATTCTGTGACATTGCATTCCTTCCTTCCTCACTCTCTAATGTATCATCTGGTGTTTTCCCGGAAGTTAAAGCAACTAGAGGGGGTAAAGGGGATATGACGCCATTGACAGGCGACAAAATGTAACGGGCCGTTACCTTGAATAAAATTACGGATTTCTCTGGGTTTTAACATTGTTGGAAACATTTGGGATAACTCAACAAAATAGATAACATAGGTTACACATTTTAATGTGGAAATGTTACATATTATACCTTTAACATATTCTCTATGAGAAGCCCTCAAACTGAAACTGAGAGAGTGTTTTATAATATTAGTATTTTTAATAGCAGTGGTCAGCATTGGGGTGTAACATTGATTATTGTTGTCTGTGGTCAAAAATGTTGGAATAGTCATCAGCTGTAAGTACACATGGGTGGAGCTTTAACAAAACAGATTAAAGTTAGATCACTGCTATTATCAGACCTCTGACTCAGCTGAACACACTTCGTGTGTGTGTGTCCGTGCAGTGGAGTTCTGTACAGAGTGACTCACGCAGTGTCTTTTTCTAATAACAGAGCTGCTGCAGTAATCATATATTGCACTGACTAGAACAGGTATTTAGCCCTTTGCTGACCTCCTTTCTTTCTCTTATTTCAAAAGTAAGTGCATATGGGATTTAGGGGAGTTTGGTCCTTGGTGGGTTGGTTGCTGTTATTTTCAGCACTGGTCCTGGGCATCTGTTACTGATGAAATTAACGTAGTCTATTTCCTGGAAGGCTTTTACTTTGAAAAGCAGTTACAGGAAATTGTGAGTTTGCATTAACTACAAATTTACATCACACAAGCTCTGCTCTGTCTCGTGCTCATTCTCATTCTTCAGCATTGCTCCCTGCTTATGATGCTTATTAATAGTGTTATCAGTGATTTCTTTGTCACAGCTGATCGCCTTAGATTTTTAGTGTAGATAACCAGGAAAAACCCTGCTCATCTTGTCATTCATCACTTTTCCTGTTCACCTCATCTGCCCTGAGAATTCTCTTCTTCTTGTAACCCCACAGTTTCCTCATTCCCATTGCCCAGTGCAGGGACTTTTAGGGACTTTTTTTGACCTGATAAGATTGTCACACTGATTGTCTCTCTGTTTGTGTCCTCCTCTCCACCTCTGGTGGTGTCTGCACATGCAGATGGTTCAGGTGAAAGAGATTATAAGAGGATTAACTACTAGGCCTTTTGCCTGTAAGACCAAAGCCATGGCAGGTAGGGAGATAAAGACATACAGTATGTATATGAACCTTGTATTATGCATTGTCAAGTTTGAAGGCTTATTACATGCCAAGATATCAAATGGTTGCTTGTACTCTTTGAGGGTGGACTATAGAACTCTGGAAAGTTACCACGGAACCAGTAATTTTCTCCTAGAGTTATGAGGAGGTTATGCTTGTCAGTTTAACTCTAAACTACACAGTACACACTACGGTACAATGTATTCTACCTACTATGTGTTCTTGCATGTATGAGATTAGTCAGTGCAATTGGATGATGTCATGCTGAAGCAGAGCCTTGACCAACTTTTGTGTGGGGGTACCCCGTTATTTTTTTGCTTTGTTTTTTTGCTGTGGTTCTCTGAAGCGACACCTCTGCTGCACCAACAGAGGTCTGATGGAAATGAATGAGGAAGCCTGTGTTTTTTCCCTGTATGCTAGAGGCATCTGAAACTCTGGAGTGGATCATCGGACAGGTGAATGTGGTGCAGTCACAAGCGTGGCTGAAGTGGTGGTAACTCAGAGCATGCAGACAAAGCGAACAGAAGCGCTGAGTTACAGTGAGGCCAAAAGCTGCATAGATGTAGTGAAGAGGCATAACTCAGAAACTTGCGCAATAGGTTTAAAATCATCCCCACTTATTTTTGTGCCCAGTAAGGCGTTTATCAGAGTGGGCCGTTACATTCTTTACTGGTTCAATATGCTTAATCAATCCATTACAACTGATTGAATTTAAATAAAAATGAGACCAGTCAACTGCTTACACAGCCCTGCCTGTGTAATTGCAGCAGCAGCATTTTAGACCTGCAGATGTAAATATGTTGATGTCAACTGCTACAGGGAAAGTAATGGCTGCTGCAGCTTTGACCACTTGCAAAAAATAGTCTAAGTCTTACAAATTTTTCTGTTGTAGAGCTGCTAATGTTTTGTGTGTTTCACTCTACTATGTATACAGGATGATACATTTGCAGTAATCTGATATCTCCAGTTCTAGCTGTCAGTTAAGTGTGTACCCTGGTGATGAATCGCCTGGACTGGGGACCCAAATGGGTCACATGTCTTACTTTGGTGAACCCCTTGACAGTTGCAGTAGTGATGTGAAGAATCTGGTTCAAGGGTAGCGGTTTAAATCGACTTAATCCCAAGATAGAAATAGGTGAACCACCTTAACCTAAGATATTAACGGAAGAATAGGTTCTGGACAAAATTTACCGTAGGACTGAACAATGAGAATCCTAATGATTTTACATATAGCTCATATCACCACTGTACCTAAGTACAGCCCCACAGAACTGCTTAGCATGGCTGTAGACTCTTGACATTTTGGAACCCATTCTTAGTGGTTACCTCAGCCTTGGTCTGAGGCTTGTGTAATGTTATCGACAGGTTGTGATCACAGATTAAACCATCAGTTCAGCATCTGCTCTGTGTGTCTCTTTACCTGCCCATGCAGCAGCTTAACCTTCCATCAAGGGTTAACCTAATGACACAGTTACCCTGCGTGCACATCCTGCTCACTGGCCCAACGGTAGGTACAATCTGTGCTCTCCAATAGCAGGGATTCTTTTATGCCATTCAACAGCCTCATGTCATTTGAGAAATCCATCCATCCATTTATCTATTATCTATACCACTTATCCTTAGAGGGTCGCGGGGGGCTAGAGCTGATCCCAGCTGACATTGTGCAGGAGGCAGGGTACACCCTGGACAGGTCCATTTGAGAAATTGATGTACAAATTCTGAAATTTGGTGTTTACATGACTAATGTAAATTGCACAAGCATAACATTTTCACTCCACAGTTAAATGTAGGCACGTAAAACAACATTGAATACAATCTAGAAACCTTCTGAAACATTCAAATATATAGCACATGTTTAATATAAGATAGGAATTACAACTGTAATATTTGATACATTGCCAACCTAAGTGTAAGACATAACTGGAATCCTCCAATCTATTTTAACATGAGTATTAATGTAGAGGTTATTTTCAGCTTGGTTATGTGTGGCTCTGAACCATATTACAAACTAGTAATTAGCCTGCTGCACTCCAGTGACAGTTAAGCTGCTTATTGGCCAGCTGGAGATTAACCAGAAAGTCCCCACTTCACAGGGGTCCACACACACACACACATATACACACACACACACACACACTCACAGAACTAGTCATGTGGTGCTTAGTGAAGTAGGAACAGTCTGTCATCTCATTACCAAGCTCATTCTGCTTCACCAGAATGAAATATGATTAAAATTATTTGTTCCATGAACTAATACTGCACAGTACAGTACCAGGTGGACCATTCTGACTGCCTAAAAAGTAAGGCTGTATAAGATAGGGACAAAGTGTTACTGGAGAACATGAGCAGCAAAACTTCCCAATTTTAGTATGCTTGTTTAAGCCAAAGCAACACTTCCTTCTGCTGTTTTACAATAAAAGCCTTCCAGCCTTGCCCAAGGACACTTCGACATGTAGACAGGAGGAGCTGGGGATCGAACTGGCAACCCTGTGATCAGTGGATGACCTGCTCTACCTAATGCGTTTGGTGGAGTATAACTTCTCCAAATCCAATAAAGAGCAGGACAAGAGCCCCTAATGTTAACCTATACTCTGATGTAGTACCACCCTGGACCTGCTTCAACACAGTAGGCGCTTGGCCTGAAAGTACTTATGTTAGAGAAGATAAACATGCTGTTTAATGCATTCCTTACAGTTTTGTTCATGTACTTTTGGTTTTGCAAACGCTTAAAAATTGACAACCCTCAAAAGTATTAATCTTACTAGAACCCCATGCGTTGCTACAGTATGTGGAGAAATCCAAAGACAGACCTGCTGTGGCTAGTAGCAGTTGCTAAGCTATGATTGGACAAACGCTGTTCGGAGGAGGGGTTTAGCAAACAGTGAATAAAATGCATTGGGTATATTTGATGACTTCTGGTTGTGTTTAATAGTGCCAGACTTTCTACAATAGTATGTTAATGTGTAGGTTTTGACAGCTGCAGGAGATCAGCTACACAGATTAGACCAGAGGTTTTCAGGCTGTGAGGAACACACCCGGGCACCAGTATGAAATTCTAAAAATATGAAGCAGGGCATTATGGAGCTCTGTTAATATTCCCTGGATAGGTTTATTTTTAACCCTATCCAGAGAATAGGAAAAGGGTCACACATAATCAGATAGAAAGGCTTCAGCACTCTTCTTGATTCACTTGACCTTTTTACTAAATTCAGGAGCTGGATTTTATTTTATTTTTTTTTACCAGTAACTTCCTTGAGACTTTCCCAGTGCTGCAAAAAGAAGAATTATACTTTTTACATTGTGGTTTTGCACAGATTAAATAAACAATTAACAATGTCAATTAGTGAGTTTTACAGGCTAGTTGTTTCCCCCATAGACTGTATATAAAGATGGACGACGCGTCTCCACTTCCTCCTACTGTACATAAATGAAGCCAAAATCTCCCGGATACGAGAGCTGCCATCTTGCGCTGGTGACGTTGTTTGGAGCCAGAGTCTGCGCAGTAGTGATCCGCAGTGGAGCCTCTGTATCGAGGTCCCGCCCATACACCCGCCTGAACCAATCTCGAGCACACTCATATAGCATCAAATAACTAATTAAAACCAAACTAATCAGAAAAATGAACACTTGAGCAAACATCAGCGTGATAAGAAACCTAGGGGGAGGGCGATCAAGACTTCTCAAAATGTCGAACCATTGCTTTAAGGGGCAACTGATTTTACACATGAAGATGAGTTTCTCTCAGTACGGATGCACAGATATGATACATCGGATTGGAATTGGCAGCGATACTGACATTATTAAGCAGATTGGGTATAGGCCAGATGCAATTGATCCACATTAAATACAGGTCTGTGTTTTATGTCAGTCTCACGCTGTGCCAGCCTCCATTAACCTTCCCTGTGAAGTTATCTGGATTCTTGTGTTTATGAAGTCCTCCCCTACTGCCTCTCTCTCTCTCTCTCAATTTAATTCAATTTGCTTTATTGGCATGAATGAAACAACGACAATATTGCCAAAGCGTCGGGTAATATCGATATTAAAACAATAATAATAATGAGAATAATCTCTCTCTTTTTCAAATAACCTTATTGGCGTGAAGAAAAAAACTGCTTTGTTGTTGCCAATGCAGTTTACAGAAGATTCATATATTACATATCATATATTAAATACACAGTATTTAATATGTATATGTACAGTAATATAATCTTTCTCTTTCTCTCTCTCATTGACTGACTGTTGCCAGCATGTACTGTAGATATTTAAATTATTTAGTCTCAAATGGTCCAACATTTTTAAAATCATGTTAAAAAACTTGGGATGCTTGTATGGATCACTATCTGATCTCATCCTCCTCACTTATCCTTGAATGACTGCAATAATGAGAGAAATCGGTTTCAACAGCCTAACCAAAACTGTACCAGGGGTTCTTCATCCAGCCCATTATTATTAAATTGTGTATACTTGATTGGATTTTCTTGGAAGTTCGAATTCAAGTTTTAGGAGGTGGCGTGACCTTGAATGCACCAGCAGAGGGAGTACTCAACACAGTCCCTGCTCACCGCTGTATTACCACATGTCAACTTGGACAAGAACGTACTGTAACTGCAAATAATATGTCACTGTGATGAACTGGCTATCTGCAGCAAGTTTCAAGTCTCTGTAAGTTGATTTTCATATTTTACAGAAATGACCAAAACTAGTGGTTGCTGGAAGGTAGGACATTATTTTTAAAACTTATGCTTTGAAAAATGGTCAGCAGTCATGGAAGGTGTACAAAAGTTAAATGGGTAAAAAAGTTTCCTCTTTTCTCCTTTAAAGGAGCAGCCACTAGTTTTAATATAGTGGCTAATATATATATTTTAGTTAATTTCCTCCTTTAAAGCAGGATGGAAGGAAGATAAGGAGTGCTGGGTGAGTAATAGCAAACCACACCATGATTTAGACCTTTGGTGATAGAAAAGAAAGAGAAGATAAATTAGAGGTGTAGTGATTAACTGCCTTCACTGGAAAAATGGGATGTAGGAGCACGAGAAGGGGATAAAGGAGAGGAGAGAGGACAGCAGAAGAAAGTGTAGGATGCTTCCAAAATATCTGCTTATATGTGCATTTTCTGATCATCCACCTCAATTGTTAAAGGCCCTGCACACCCTCACTGGTGTTTTCACTTATTCTGGCTAATTAGACTAATTGAACCATTAAGAATGATTAAAGTGCAACATTTTATAGACTATCCTGGCAGTTGTTCCTCTGTCAGCATGAAGCGTTCAGTATGTGCTATGGGCATCAGTTGAAGCGTGTAGGTGAAGAGCAGGACAGGTTTGTCAACTTGCGACTGTTAAGGGCTGAAGTTATTGTCTAATGTCCATTTTTGGTCAGAAATTGTAATTATTTTCAGCTTCTGTAATTTTTCATATTTAAGAAGTTGTTGGTAAAATGAATAATTTCCCCACATTTCACCAAAATGCTGATCAGGTGTGTCTGAGTTACAATATGAGATGAAAAATATTAATATAATTTCACAGAACACACTTGGTGAGAGCAAATAACCTCAGGGTTATGAATAAAGTTTCATAGTGAAAGCTTATAAATATAAGCACCAAATTATATGTACTAATGACAGACATTATGACCAAAGGGCAAGAAAGAAGAAGACCGCTAGCTAGTAAACATGGATGTAAACAATGCTGAATTTAAAATACCTAAAAAAGTTAGGAAGGAAATGCACTTAACACGTTTGTTAGACCTCAAGGATACACACCATGCGTTTTGGTGAGTAACACTGAATGTAAACACAACTTTTGTTTGTTTACAAGAAAACTCCACAGGGCACCTGGAGCATTGCAGCAGAGCTTTAAGATCTGCAAATAGAAAAAGTGAAAGAACAAACAAAACCAATGGTAGAGGAAGATAAAGAAAAAGCTGAAGGAAAACAAGTATACCTGGCAAGTCAGGGTATTAGAAAAATCACTGGAATGGAAAGAATGTGGCTTCATTTCAGCAAGGCATGCGTGCTGGGCCAGCTGTGCTCTGAACAGTGATTTGCCAATAAAAAGCATTTAATGTGGAGCAATAGTAGCAGGAAGTCTCTTTTAATTAGCAGTACCTTGACACAGTCCTGATGCAGCTGTAGCAGAACATTCAATTATGGTTGGTGAAAATGAACAAATAACCTTAACAACTTAAATGCTTTGTGATTGACTTGGAAACCCACACAGATGGTCAGGTTTATCAACTGTTTGGTTAGACTTTGTAGTTACACCCATTATGCAGGATGAGTGTTTCCAGAAAGTAGCACTGTCAAGTTTCATGGAAGGTTTATTTCAAGGTGTAACCCATCACTGTTAATTGCAGTAGTTGTGTGCTATAATAGATTTATTTAGTGTGAAGAGGAAGCAACTTTAGAATAGGGAACCTGTGTGGCTCAGTAAGTGTCAACATACTCATGAATTAGTTTTAGCAAGACCTCACTTTAGAATGGGGAACATATTCTGAGTTAGACATAATTTATTATTATTTAGTTTAGTTAGTATTTAGTTAGTTCTTTAGACACTATTAACACTTGGAGTTTTGTGTTTTGTTACATAAGAATAGACCATATATATTAAGTGTTATTAAGGGAGAATGACTATTCTTGTGGTACTACTGCCTTATAAGGCCCATACTAAGCAAAGCATATTAAGATCGTAATTCATGTACAACAACTTCCTTACTTACTATCAATAAGCAGTCATTAGGATGTTATTGAGGGAAAACTCTTAGTTAATGGCCTAGTAGTTGTAGAATATAGTCATGCAAAATAAGGCATTAATGCTTGCTTAATATTGACTAATAAAGAGCCAATATGCTACTAATATGCATGCTAATAAGTAACTAGTTATGGTGAATATGTGTTCCATTAATATAAAGTGTTACCAAACAAAGAATAAACATAGTGGTGTGGAGAGACCCGTCTGCTGGCTGAGAGTGAGGGAGGTGCAGGATGGGCCTTTTGTAGGTGGATCAGGTGCCACCAGTCGGATAGGTGGAGTTAGTTAATTGGGCGCTTCCTGAAACAAAGAAGAAAGCCAGGTACACAGAACACTACATTGGTCAAAACAGTTACACCCTACAATGTTATGTTGATGGAGCCCATAAAATCTAGGGGGGCCACTCGGGCTTGTCTCATTTTTAGCAGTTGTAGGACAGACAATACTGTGGGAAGTGGAGCTGATATTATTTATTTATTTACATTTACAAGAACACAAGATACAAGTTTACATGGCAACGGAGAATTCGAGCACTGTTAAGGGTGCCCAAAGATGTTAAAACATTGGCAAAATTCACATTTACTGTATGTAAATGTAAACGCACACATCTCTAAATTGTTTTAAATGGAAACTCCAGTATTTTTAAACCTGGGCCCTATTTCTTACATATTTTGGCGTCTAACTGACTAATACTTACCATTAGTTTTGGAATTGGTCCAGTTGATTGCCTCTGCTGGCATGGGCTGCAATGGCTGCAATGTAATCATTGCAGTGTTGTTTAGTCATTTAGACCCCAAAATTTGTAAAAAATAAAAAAAAATAAAATGGGCCAGGTTTAAAAATACCGGAGTTTCCCTTTAAAACAATTTAGAGAAGTGTGTGTTTACATTTACATACTGTATATGTGAATTTTGCTAATGTTTTACCATCTTTTGGCACTCAAATTGCGCTAAAAAAAAGTGCAGTGATACTTTACAGTGAGTTATGTTTGGAAAAATAGGTATTGATTCTGTGCTGGGAGGATGTTGGGTAAAGAATAGTGTGGTGTTTGGTCAGAAACAGTATGTTCAACAGGGAGAAGGAGGAGCAGAAAAAACCTGTGATGTCAGCACGGAAGAAGAGGAGGGAGGACCGCCTTGCTTTTTCCTTTTTCCTCCTCCTCCTTCTTCCCCCTCCTCTTCTTATCAGTGTGGTAGAGAGAGAGAGAGAGAGAGAGAGAGAGAGAGAGAGAGAGAGAGAGAGAGAGAGGGGATCAGTAAGTGAGTGGACTAAGGATTAACAAATGTACCAGTGGATATGGGGGAAGAGGAAAAGGGAAATAGACCAGGATAGAGAGAAGAGAAGTGAACCAGATGCCTGAGAGAGTGAAAGAGAAAGGAAAGTGAGAGATCAGAAAGTATACCAAATAAGAGTCTACTTGGAGCAAGGACTGAGCGCTTGTTTCTGGAATTGTGTGGACCCATCGCTAGAAAGACTTGACATCAACCACCACAGCTACCATGTATAGTGGATATGGAGGTATGAACCAGTGCAGTGCAGCTCAGTGAGACTAGCTCATTTCTAATCATTAACTCTCTCTGTTTCTGAGGATGACCTTACAGTTGCTGGCTAACATGTTTGTAATGTATTATGAGTTGATGGCTAGAGTTTATTCCAAATACAAAACACAAAACCTGTGACATGTTTAGAGCACCATTTGTTTGTCATATTCATATGATTCAATGGAGGTCCTTCCTGAACACAGCAAACATACAATTAGTCTCAAATGTGTTTTCCTATCACTTTTCGTTACTTAATTAAATTGTTCAGTGTCGCAAAAGAACTGTAGCCTATTGTACCAGCTATACATAAGTTCTCTCTTTAGTTAGGGTGCAAAGTCCACACTAAACGATACG
The DNA here is from genome assembly GCA_002120245.1 of Maccullochella peelii. Classification (NCBI taxonomy): domain Eukaryota; kingdom Metazoa; phylum Chordata; class Actinopteri; order Centrarchiformes; family Percichthyidae; genus Maccullochella; species Maccullochella peelii. The sequence goes on along the minus strand of LKNJ01002163.1, from coordinate 77,797 downwards.
TTGAAACTACTTAGTCTGATACTAAAACTGTGTTGATGCTTGGTTGCACCACGGAGACTTAAGGTTCATCTTAGCTACTCTGGTGTAAAGTCCACACTAACCAAAATACTGTCGCAGAAAATGATGTTTACACTTCCTGTGGCCAATAACATTACCATGTTGTCTCTTGTGCCCAACTGTCTTTGAACACTTTGCTTTCGTTCAGGCTAACGACTAAGAATAGCTAACGTTAATCACCAAACAACAACAAAAAGGGACATAAACTAGGACAAAGCATTATGATTAGGTGATAACTATACAACCTTAATCTACAGATAGTGAAAAATAACAGTGTCATCAAGTGGTGAAACCATCAACTACAACATAGGATAATATAACGGTACCCTATTATTGGGCAGAAGAAATTGTAACGTTATAACAAACACATAATGATAGCCTATACTGGCCAACTGTTAAATTAGTAGTTGTTAATTAGAAAGTTATCTAACCATAAATATTTTGCCTGCTTGTATAATTTGCTCCTCCTCTTCCTCCAAGTTATTCCACTTTTCAAAACGATGCACCATGCCAACCGCGATTTTACGGAGGACTTTACACCTACTAAGGGCTAGGTGTAAGATATAAGTTGTAAATTATGCCTACGTTGGAAATATTTCAACCATTAAAATGTGAGTAGGGCGTAAACGCGTTCAAACTAAGCTATATTTGAACTTACGCATAGCTGGTGCAACCCAGTGCTGTTCCTCCTACTAATGAATAGATATACCTTAGGTCACTCCACCTTAAAGGGCCGTGCCACTGAACCAGTGGCACTAGTCAACTATTTTTTCAAGGGTATTATACAGCAATTTGGTTGCAGTTTTTGTTTCAGAATGTTGGTTTTGTCACGTCTTTGTCTTGGAAAAGAAGGTTGTTGACAAATTAATTTTATTAAAAATTTACTATTCAAAACCCAAACCCCAGATACTGCATGATTTACATGCCAATGGTCAAGACAAAGAAAGTCCAGTCCATAGTATAGTAAAAAGTGTGTGTGTGTGTGTGTGTGTGTGTGTGTGTGTGTGTGTGTGTGTGTGTGTGTGGCATGAATGTTATTCTGATGGAATTAATGTTGTGGAACCATGCTTGTNCAAGTACACACATCCAGGCAGGCAGACTGGCAGGCTTCTTACTAAAGTATGATCAAATAGACTTGAAAAAGAGGAAATGAATAATAGTCTGGCTCTAAAGGTCTGGAGTGTGTTGCACCCGCTATTTAAAAATGCATCACTAAATAGGTGTCCTTCCTACTTCCTTAGTAACCAGCAGCTAGTTTGAAACGACCTTTAGTAACGTGTAAATCGTTTGTGAGGAAACATCTTTATGTCTGTGTAAACAGGTTACTGCAGCAACACAAGCCGAACATCACTTCCAAAAACAGCAGTTTTAAGGGCATAAGTCATATATTAAACTTAACTGCTAATCTTTTGTAAATGCAGATATGACTTTGTTTTATCTGCATACATGGAGACATGTATGTTTTAGTAGATGTGTAGTTTAGTGATTATATCTAATTATATTATTATATTATATCTAACTATCATAATGACGTTTTTAGTTTAGTCTGTTGTTGAAATAAGGATTTGAATTGGATGTGTATTGTTATTTTGTGAAATTTAACTATTTAATGAAATCTTCCCAGTTTCTTAAACATTCTACAGTATCTGGATAAAATCTGCAATGATCTTGGTTTATTAAGGTTATTGTTGGCATTTGCCATAGTGGGAGTGGAGCCTGCATGCTATAGGCTAACTATAGGATCTTTTAGGAAAGTTTACATCATGATCAAACAGCATTTGGATCAAGTGTCAAGTGAGACACGTCGACCATACATACCTCCAGTTAGGACCCGGCCACTGTTGGAGAATTTATGTTGTATCCAAATACATTTTCATACCTTCTGGCATTTGTTATTTCACAATGGTATGAAATTGAAATTATAAAGACTGTTATGTAATCAATGATAGTTACATAGTTTTAATGTAGTTATTCTAAACTTTTGACAATGCAACTTGCTTTACTAATTAACGTAATTTTGACAATAATAAAAAACATACGACATGTTCCCTGTCATTTTTGTTGATTTTTCCTTTATACCAAAATTAATGGAAACTATTTCTATTATTACTATTACATAACAATTTCCTGGCAGGAGGAAAACCATAGATTCATAAATCTAAAAGCGTACATGTCTTGGTAGTAGTAGTAGTAATGTAATTTATTTGTTATTTGTAATGTGTAAAGTAGTTCTCAACAATGCAAAATCACTGTCATGTTCCTTTAAAGAGCTGCAAAATGAAACAGATTTCATAGTCTGGATTTCAGTAGAGTTACACTGTCCCGTAGTGGTCTAAATGTTGTTTCCTGGGGTTCTTCTCTATCTTAACAAATTTAGCAACAAATTTCGGGGACTTATTTCTATATATTTATGTGTAGGGCGGCATGGTGGTACAGTGTTTAGTGTAGCCTCACAGCAAGAGGGTTCTGGGTTCAAACCTGCCTGCCGGCTGGGGCCTTTCTGTGTGGAGTTTGCATGTTCTCCCTGTGTCTGCATGGGTTTTTCTCCAGGTGCTACAGCTTCCTCCCACAGTCCAAAGACATGCAGTGTAGATTAATTCGCCAGTCGAAATTGCCCGTAGGAGAGAACGTGAGCATGAATGATTGTTCGTAATGTGTCATCCCTGTGATTGACTTGTGACCTGTCCAGGGTGTACCCTGTCTCTCGCCCAGTGTCAGCTGGCATTCGCTCCAGCCCCCCCGCGACCCATCAAACTATAAGCGGGTATAGCTAATGGATGTTGTATATTTGGGATGAAATTGATAGAACCTAATATCAGTACAATAGGTCAATAGTATCATTACACAGTTTGAGCTGTTGGCATCTACAGTACGAAAAATATTTCAAATCAGCTTTCCACATTGGCTGTATCCTTCTCTTGTTTGTCTTAGCACCAGGGTGGGAAATTAGCAGCAGCCACCAGCCAAATGCTGATAAAATATGAAAGTGGCTGGTAGATTTCAGACACAAAATAATGATTTACTATTGAGTGAATGAATTTGATCATTTATGTCAGTGGCTGGTAGATGGTCACATTTTAAAAAGTTAATTTCTCACCCTGCTTAGCACAGTTTTCGCAGCTTTACTTCTCAGCATACAGTCTAAAACCTTTGTCACACATGGAACAGTAGTGGTTTTAAGACATTGCAGTAAATGTTCAGCCCTCCAATTCTCCCTCCAATATTTCAGTTTCATAGCAGCAAGTAAATATATGTATTTACAGTGTCGAGCCATATTCATTTTTACATTCAGTTTCGGTTTGAGTTGGTGTGACAGCAGTGGTGGCAGCTACGTTATGGATCTATTGTCACTGTTTGTGGCCTTTGACTTGAGTGTCATGTCTTATTCTATGTATCTATCTATCTTTATCAGACTGTGCTGCACCCTGTGGAGCCACAAAAGGCTTTATGTACCCTTTTTCACATATGCAGTAGTACTCCCCAACACCTGGAAACAGGCTTTCGTGTGTAAAATTGGCACACTTCCCCTTTAACACACAGATATGACATTGATATCAATCTTCTCATCTCACACACAAAAGAAAGCAAATATGTGCATTCCTCAAAATGCTGAACTATTCTGTTAGGATTTTGGAATATTTTCCTACTGTTTGGGCTGCCATTTCTTTGAGATCATTTCAGTGTTTTATGAAAATACATTTACACATACTTGCCAGAGATAGGTAGTCCATCATAGTGAACACAGTGTCTGTTTTTATTGTTGTCAAAGTTACATTATTGTTGCATGGTAATGCAGTTGTAAGTGCAGCTTTATCATAAATGTCCATTCTGTATTACGACACAACAATAACACCATTTTAACTACAAAACCAGGCATGATGCTCACTGCTATGTCCCCTTAAGCTTGATAATACTTTTTCAGACACTATTATCCTTTTCCTGGAAGTGAGCAAGCATGGCTGTACAGTAAAGCTGTTGGGTTATTCCTGTGACTCAGTATAGCCATAAACTGCAGTAGTCCTTTCCTGACCCTGCCCTCTTTGCAGGATGTTACACCCCCCTGGGTTTCCTTCTCCTAAAGACAGTAATATGAGGGAGGGAAGAGCCTGGAGTTATGCAGCTAAGCTGTATGCACACTATGTGGGGGGGTGAGAGAACGCGCAGTGTATGAAATAGTGGTGTTGTGAGGGGAGGAAACTAAAACATCAGATGAAGCCTTAATGATCCAAGAAGAATACTAAGGACTGACCTTCACCTTGCTCAATATGTAGTGTTGTTAGTGGCCACATTTCACCAGGAGAAACCATTAGTCTCTGAGGCCTTTTTTGTCATGTCATTTGTACATTCACACCTGTCCCTTTCTCTCCCTTGTGGTGGCAGTCAGGGACTGGAGGCTAATTTATTCTGTTCACATCTTAAGCCCAGTTCAGACCAAAGATTTGTGACGAGACAAAACCGTTTTAGAACGTCACAGGGAAAAGTTGCAACGGCGTGAACTGGCGCATCTCAGCTCGACTCAAGCCAGCAGTTTGTCAAGTTGGCTGGTTTTAGAACGTAAGGCACGTCACCTGTTTCAACAGCCAATCAGCTCGTAGTGAAGTCAGCTGGTCATCTCGACCAGCTCAGTTTTTTATGTTTTGTCGTTTCATCAAAACTAGAAATGCAATTGTAGCAAGTAACTCACTATCACTGTCCTCATTCAAAACGCCTGAAAAGACGGCAGCTAGAACGGAAGTACAGAGAGTTGTTTCTATGGAAACGATACACCATCTTGTCTAGTCACATTGGTGTAAACTGGCAGGTTTCAGAACGTTGCAGACCAGTGCGTTGCAAGTTTCAACTCATCGCAAATCTTTGGTCTGAACTGGCCTTAAGGATCCCACTGTAGTTATGGGTAGTGAAGAAGGATTCTTATCCTAAGCTTAAACATACAAAACCTTACCTAACCTTATTTTTATACCTTAACCAACTCGAGACTTAAGGCATTCCACACAAAGTCTGAAATGACAAGCAAATAACATACCAACCTTGTGTTGCACACCAAACATATAATTTGTATAATGAGTTGATTGTACAGAAATTTCTAGGGCTGCCCCCTAAACGTTCATGATTTGAATTCTCAGTTGAAAAGCCCCCCGAGTTGACTCTCATTTGTCGAATCACTGCCCTTTTTTTTCCAGACTGTGTCATTGTACACAGAGTAACACAGGATAACAGCATGGCAGGCTGTAAACTTTACAAACCGAGTCATGTCTCAAAGGCCTTGTCTTCACTGCCAGCCCAGATTCGTTTTTTGGCATATGCAGATTGTATCCAGATTGATTTTAGAAAGTCTGGACAGCAAAAAACTACATGAAATGCGATTTTTGCTAATCGTATCCAAGCCACAATTGGAGGTGGTTTGAAATGCAATTCCAATGGGATTTCTACAGATGCGTCTCAGTCTTGACACTCTGGCCGCTCAAATCAGATTTCAAAGTGTACGCAACACACAACGACGACGTCAAATGCAGAGTGACAGAGTGCATCAGAGCGGCTGTATACCAGCCATACCAGTGCTGCACCACAACTTGACAGCGCGATTGTTTGGATGGCGAGATGATGGATCTCCATTTGTCATGCTTCAGTGTTGGAAAGCAGCGTCATCAGTGTACGTAGTTACTGACGCCAACATTGTTACCACAGCAACCCATGTGTCTGGACACACAAATTCGATCTGATCACTTGCAAATAACAGTGCAGACAGTCTGTCTTAAAGATCTGGTTTGAGAAATAAATCTGATTTACCTGCAGTCTGAACAAAGCCAAAATGACCTAACTACAAACTAACTGTGATGGAAACAGAGAGAGGTTATGAAACGGAGGGCAGCGCGACTTGCTTCTGTTCGCTGCTGAGACTCTCTCAGCTCCGCTGATGAATGATAGCAAAATCAGCTAAACTACTTTTGACCAGATGCTGGTACAAATTCTACTGCCGCCCAGTGTGACTGACTTTTCAGCTGACAGAGATGTCAGCAGCAGGGCAGGAAAAATGCTCGATGGTGCACTAGGATGAACTATTACCAGGATGCACACTATTTATTTCTCTGACTGTGTGGACACAGTTTTCAGTTTTCACATCTCAGATGATGAAGAAAGGCCTTAAAACCTGAGTCTTACATGTAAAACATGAGACTCGTGTAGGCTGCTCTAGCTTTAGGTCTGCCAGCGTATTTTTATAATTTTGCTAGTTGAACAACTCTGCTGTGAGATGTGAATTACTTTAGACTTAATTGCCTTAAGACTTGAAATTAAATATAATGAGTTTAATAGTTTCTCAGTGATGTTCAGCATATTCGTTCCCTTACTGCAGTTCCCAGACATATTTGACTAGCCCACAGTATGTGCTAAGATAATTATTGATGCTCTTCCTGTGTTGTACCAAGAATTATGAGAATCAGTGATTTATTCATGGCCTCTGCCCAAATAATCTGTAATGATTGGTCTAAAACAGTACATCTCATGGTATACTGGCAGGAGTAGATCAACTGTAAAACAGACTCTGTTTAGTCATTATATCCTGCTAAATCTTGCACCCATAGCCTACCACGCCATGTTACCAACAACATGTTATTAAATTTGCTAATCTTAAACTCATTTATAAATGCCTACATAACCAGGCTTCCCAGGTGCTCGGTGATCTTGTCTCAGAGCTTCGGGCTCAGTAACACGTGGAGCATCCAACGGGAATTGTAAGGTGCCCTTATGTAAATCCTCATTTGGACAAACACTTTTTCTGTTCGGGGGATCAACATGGGGAATTCCTTACCTACAGACCTCAAATTGGATCCTGATTGGGATCATTTTAAACTCAAACTGAAACCGTTTTTGAAGAGGGATCAGTCATGTAGTCATGAATGATCTGGTGCTTATTGTATTAGTTTGTGTCCTCTATTGTTCTGCCTGTATTTTCTTGTTGAGTTCTGAGTTATGTGTTTTTAATGTATACTTGTTGTTGAGTTTGTGTTGTGTACTGTCTCTTGTGTATGTGTTGCAAATTAGCTTAGGCTATAAATGCTGTGGTGTGTGGCATTGGTTTATGCTACATACTCCCTATACAAATGAACAAATAATAAACATTAACCAATATTGCTTAAGCTTAGGTGCTTTTTAGCCTAACTGGACATGCTTCATTCACCATGGGAATACAAGTGCTGCACTTATTGCAAAGATTATGTTGTTGCAGCAAAAACTTAAAAGCTGACCAATAACATCAATCAGCCAGTGTCACAGAGATTATGTATTGCACTGGTGTGTATGATGGCAGACATGCAAACAAATTGCAGAACATCAATATTTTATAGGCTGCACTTGTATATGTATTTTCCCCTATTTTTTGTAATTTCTCTATATTTATTTTTTATTTGTAGTTAGTATTCCAACAATGTTTACTCTCTGAAATGTACTGTTTCTGACATTTTAATCATAAAGTTTATTGTTGAAGTGAACAATATCCTGCCTCAGCATACTATATCTGCACTCTACTGACCACATTTAAGGAATCTGCCAACAATGTCAGTTATGTGTGTATCTAAAAAAAACAAAAGTAGTCAGTTTATTGTTATCAGATTTTTTTAACTTCTAAATGTTAATATTGTTACCAGTGTAGACATTCCAGTAGTGGCTATGGTTTGTAACTGATATAAGATATATATGGGATTATTATTTGAGTAGCAAGAATCTGGTGTCGGAAAATATACATACCAGGTTTTCCTTTTTGTGGCACAACCGTTTGTATTTTAGAAAAATTCCACTGAAATGGATTGATGGGACTTGGTCTTAGCTCTATAAAAACACTTTTAAAACAGTTGAGTGAAAGGAAAATGTTGAAACCCACTTGCCGTGTCACAGGAATGCATGGTCATTCACAGGCCTGAAACACTTGCAGTGTGTTTATGAAGACTTCCGATTTCAATGGGACCTGAAAGATTTGCAAAAGGATTTCTTAATTACATTTATGAAAATCCTGACCTAATTCTTATTTGACTAATTAATACAAAAATTACAATTTTTGGCTGAACCACTCCCTGCAGCAGTGTGTTCAGCTTAATAACACAGGATAGCTGAGCCCAGAGGCACTAGTCTACGTGCACTATTGGGCTAAGCGGTTTTACTATTATTCTTAACACAAGTATGTTTTTCCTCTTTCCCACTGTGTGTGTGTTCTTTAATCTGCCAGCCTGTCTGGATATGGCATTCCTTACATGACAGAGATACTGTACACACGCCCAATTTTCCCAGGGGTGCATATACACACACTCACACCCATGTGATTCTGACCAAAAGACCAGATCTAGTGAACATAACAAAACAACATACTGACAAGTTTGCTATTCTTAGAGACTCGCTGCTGGTGAGTCAATAAATGTTGGGTGGTGCTAGAACAATGGTCAATGGTCACAAAAGTTTTGAGTATAATTGGTATAAATAATTTGGTAACGAATTTTTTTTTCCCACCAGTCGATATTGGTATATGCTACAATATAAGTTAGTATTTCTGTTGAGCTTAAAGATTCCCCTTAGCTTAAAATGAGGTGTCTGAGGTGATATGATGATGTCTGAGGTGATAAATTAAGTTTGTGGTATTTCCCGTCTTTGTTGGCACAGTTTTTCGGCATAGTTAACGATACATCATCAATATATTTTAAGAATAATAATAATAGTAATAATGATGATGATGATGATGATAATGATAATAATGATGATAATGATGATAATAATAATAATAAATTTTATTTATATAGCACCTTTCATACAGTTTGTGTAGCTCAAAGTGCTGTACAATAGAGATGAAGGAACAAGACAATAAAACATGCAAAATAAAAAGTGCAAATACTGCGCAATAAAACCAAGCAAAGAAACGAGAGTACGAGAATCAGCTACTCGCAAGGATAGGTATGCTTAGGACAATGGAATATTTAAAAGACAGCACTAAAATAAAGAAAGGCATACGACCAATAAAATATGTCAAGATAAAACAAAGAACAAAACAATAAAATATATCAAGATAAAACAGAGATAAAACCAACAAGGGAAGGGAAAGAGTTGACAATTAGACGTCAAATAAAATAGTATGCAATATAAAATATAATATGTCAAGATAAAACAAAGAACAAACCATAAAATATATCACGAAAAAACATAGATTAAACAAAACAAGGGTATGGAAAAGTGACAATTAGTTAAAAGCAATGCTGAATAAATAAGTTTTCAATTGTCTTTTAAAAATGTTCACAGAGCTTGTATCTCTAATAGCCTTGGGTAGGGAGTTCCATAGTTTTGGGGCATAGTTAAAAAAGGCTGAACTGCTGATTTTATTATTTGTGTGAGAGTTTATATTTTAAAAAATGTCCATCAAGGATCTAAGAGCCATGAGGGATTATAAAACAATAAAGAGTTAGTAATGTAGGCCGGTCCCAAACCATTAAGAGCCTTGTAAACAAGTAAAAGAACTGAAATTGATCCTAAAAGACACCGGGAGCCAGTGCAGGTTCACTAAAACTGGGGTGATATGCTCTCTCTTTCTTGTTCTAGTTAATTCAGAACTCTGCTGCTAGACTTTTAATTGTAGTTTATCAATTGATTATTTTGGAAGACTAGTGAAGAGAGAATTACAGTAGTCTAATCTACTTCAGATAAATGCATAAACAAGTTTTCGGCATCTTGTTGGAATAGGAACGGTCGTACCTTTGCAATATTTCTTAAATGAAAGAAAGCTGCCTTGGTCACCCTCTTTACGTGGGATTTAAAACTTAAGACTGAGTTTAGGATAATACCAAGGCTTGTGACTTCCGATTTAACCTGCGAAGCCAAACTGCCAAGTTTGGCGAGAACCGGCTCTCTTTTTGCTTGTGGGCCTAATAACATTTCAGTTTTTTCTCCATTTAATAGAAGATAATTGTTCTGCATCCACTTATTTACTGCAGCCAGACCAGTTGTTAAATGGCAAAAGGATTGGTCATCATTAGGGTCCAACAAAATATACAGCTGTGTCATCCACATAGCTGTGGAAATTAAGTTTATGTTCTCTGATAATATTGCCTAATGGAAGCATGTATAATGAAAAAAGCAGAGGACCAAGGCAGCTTCCCTGAGGAACACCAGAAGGTAACTCATATTTCCTTGACATGTGATCTCCCATAGTAATAAAAACCTTTCTCCCTGTTATATAAAAGCGGAACGAGTTCAAAACACTCCCAGAGAGGCCAACCCGGTTCTCAAGGCGCTCAACGAGAATGTTGTGATCAATTGTATCAAAGGCAGCACTTATATCTAATAGAACTAGAACAGAGACCTTGTTGGCATCAGTGTTGACTCTAAGATCACTGACAACTTTGGTGAGGGCTGTCTCAGTGCTGTGATTTGCCCTGAACCCTGACTGAAACTTTTCTAAAATATTATTTTTGTTCAGGAAATTGGTAATTTGGTTAAAAACAACCCTTTCAAGTATCTTACTTAAAAATGGGACATGTGATATAGGCTTATAGTTATTTAAGACGTCAGTATCTAGGTTTGTTTTTTTCAACAGAGGTTTTATAGCTGCAATTTTAAAGGATTCTGGAAAACATCCAGTTTCAAGTGACACATCAATGATCTTTCTAACACAATGATGCAAACAGTTAAAACAACTCTTAAAAAATGTAGTGGGGACTGGGTCAAGGCAGAATGTGGAAGACTTACTCTCGTTCACAAGCCTATAAAGTCGGAAATAGTGTCGAATTTTGACATGTTTGCAGTAATTTTGCTAGGCCGATTGACGTTATCATCTATGACAATAGCTGCTCTTATGGAGGTAATTTTGTTGTTAAAAAATTGCAAACTCCTCACATCTAGTGGAGGATAATTGGTCTAGCACGTCATTGACATGGTCAGGATTGAGTAACCGGTTTGTGAATAGTGTTCTAGGATCATTCTTACTCTCTGCAATCATTTTGGAGAAATAAGCCCTTCTGCCATTGTGTATGGATAAGTTAAAAGATGTTACCTGTTCCTTCTAAATATTACGATGGACTTCTAGACCATTTTGTGTCAGACTTCAAGTAATTTAGCCCTTTGTGCATCTAGTAGTAGCCAAACAGCTGTTTGTTCAAGGTTGCTGTGACTGTTGTCGCACACTCAAAGTTTCCTCTATCATCCAGCCCTAATGTACAAATATTGGTTTAAAACATTATTTATCCTCTGGGTACCATGAATATGCATAGCAATTTCCAACAAACTGGCCAGTATTTGTTGAGATATCTTGCTCTGACCAACTAACATTGCCATCCGGTCATCCCCACTAGTAGGGCAAAAACTGTGTAAGGGAGACATGGGCTAAGTGGTGTGCTGTGTTTGGGTGTGTGCGTTTTGGGTCCCAGGCAGTGTTTTTCCAGAATGGTCTGGGAGAGAGAGGCCAGAGAGTATCAAACAATAGCTGTGGTGTCACACACTCGCTTACCACAGAGGTGTATGGAAGGCTGAGTGTGTGGCACAGAGCCACAGTCCCTGTGTTTATAACGCATAACATCAATAGCAGAGGAGATGGTGTGACTGGAATCTGTTGTTGTCACTAGGAAGGACTGGACCACTGTTTGGATCAGGTAGGGAACATAGCACAGTTTGACGGACATTTTCACTTTGATTGGTTTAAGCGACCGACTTCTGGATGAGCTAGTTGAAGTTTGCATGGAGCTGATGGATCATTAAACTAAATGGGATGCTAACTGATTAGCTAATGCAAGTTTAATATTAAGGCTGGAGATTACATAGGGGACAGGACAGTGGGGTGGGACAGAGGGAGAAATGTGCCGACTACCACTGCCCTGTCTGTACTGGGACTCTGACAGAGACATGGAACCCCAACAAGGTTGGTGTTTGGTTTTATTAGAGCTTATTTATATACACACATGTAGGTAATGTTCCATGGTTATTACTACTACTACTGTTACTATTACTATGAGTCAAACCTGCATTCACAAATATAAAGAAAATAAATAATTTCTTCTAATAATAAATAAATGTTTTAAAAACTGTCTATTAACACAAGTGCAGCATATTTATAATTGACTTAAATTGACCTTTTAATCTAATTAGAGTGTATTAGGCTAATTTGACAGTAATTGTTTGACTCTAACCTAACCAAAGTAAGTGATGTACCAAACCGAACATATATAACCTAACCGAACCTATACCAAACTGTTTGTGACAGATGTGCATTAAGCGCTCAGCAACAATTAATGTGTACATGTGTTAGGGCTGCACACTTAATCGAATATTAATCTCGATCACGATTTTGGCATCCCACAATTAAATGAACATGATCGACTGCGATATTGACATGTAAAATGCGTGCTCAGCTCATTGAAAACTCTGCTCCATATCAAATCAAGCGCTTCCTAAACTAACAGCCAGCCACCAGGGGGCGATTGAGATGTTTTGGCTTCACTTTTGGGGAGCTCACGTGCCGCTGTGCACGCACCCTGCAGCAGCAGCCTGTGCATGTTGCAGCTGCAGTCCACAGTAGAAGAGTAATATACAGAGAGCAGGCGGGCAAAACGAAAATCAAATGTCTGGAGCAGAAGGCGAAGAGCTAGTCCCTCGAAACGGATCATCATTCGTTGTTTGGAAGTATTTTGGATTTAGGGCAAGTGATTTAAGTAAGCTAAGCAAGAACAAATCGTATACAAAGAGTACATGAGACTTGTGTCTATCTTGTTCAACCACCTGAAAAACACCACAAACTGCAGTACGTAATTGTGATAAATAATCGTGATTATCATTTTGGCTATAATCGTGCAGCACTAACGTGTGTGCGCTGTCGTCTGTGCGGGAGTTACCATCGCTCTCCAACACTGTGGTGGACACTGTGGATTCATCTACAGCAACCCACAGAAAGGCTGTGTGCCACTGTAAATGTTCCTTGTTAAAACCTTTAGGCTGAACATCACATGAGCTGTTTTCTACTTGCTTTTTTGTTCTTTTGATCTTTATAAATTTGTTGGTTATCTGTCAGTGCATTTTTGAAGGAAGCGGGGAAAGAAGTGATTGGGTCGGGGTTACCAAAGACGAACAAGCCAATCATCAACAAGGAGCCGTGTGCAGATGTTTCAGCCCACCAGCTGAAGTTATGTTATTGTGGAGGTTTGCAGGCACGCGCACATGTTTGTGGAGACCAGAGCGAGAGCATGCAGCGGGCATTACACCCCTATTAGAGTTAAATAGTTACACTGGGACATTGCAGTCTTAAATTCAACCTCAGGAAGAGCAACAGAGGAGGGATCCCTCTCCCAGGACAGACAGACATGCAATAAGATGTTGTGTGTACAGAATACACCAACATAGTAAAATGACAGTATGGACCATCAGGGAGACAAAATTATAGATAGATTGTAAACATATGAAGAATATGGATCCGGAAGGACGTTGAGCAATTTCAGCAACTTCATCTGCACTTAGTGCAGATTTCATACATATGTCAGGCTTAATTACATCTCTCTTTTTGACCATCTTAGATTTTATGACTCAGATACCTCAGAAGAGCTGACACCGTCATTATGAAAGTACCTTAAGATGTTGTCCCTTTATTGGCCACTGTATGCTGACATCGATAAAAGACTCCAACTGTATAACTCATTAATATAAGATAAAAATGTTTCATAAAGACTTCTTACTGAGCGGGAAGTGTGTGTCTGTAATCACACTTAGACCTCTGAGTTATCACTCATTATCTAGACTTTCTCATAGAGACGTAAACTGCTGTGACAACACAACATGCTGATTATCTGGAACTTAAAGAGGATGAAGAACCAACTTTTCCACTTGCTCTCTGTGTCCACTCTGTACCTCTGGCAGGCTCAGTTTCTCTCTCTGAAATGTGTTGTTTTCCTTTATCTCTCACTCCTCTTTGTACTCTGTGTGAGTACTGAAACTAGGTTAAGTCAACAAATGGTTGCCCACAGAGTCCCACAGCACACAAACACGCACACATTCTTGATGATTTTCAAGGGTGGAAGTAAGTAATTAGTTTACTTCCTATATATGGTTTTGAGTATTTTTAACACTTTTACTCTCAGTTAAAAATAAATTTAATTGATGATATTTATTCAGAGTACATGTTTAAACGATCACTTTTTTACTTTAAAGGATGATGTGAAAGTTGTACTGTCAATTTACTTATACAACAATAAATATCGCTAAAGTACTCTTTCCATCCCTTGTGATTTAGTTCAACTCCAGCAGAATTGACCTTTTCTCTTCAGCCAGATGACTGCAGCCCTCAGCACTGTCTCCCTTTGTTAAATTTCCTGTCAGGAGAGGCAGTTGCTTCTGACTTCCTGTAGGATTGTGACATTTCCTGTGCTCTGGGAGGAGGGAGTTTGGCAGTCATCTTGCAAAGGCCTTTCAGCTGTTTGAAGAAACAGGATACAGGATACTGGACAGGCCACAGTAGGAAAACACTGCTTTAGCTGACAGAAATGAACTGCTGACATAAGCCATAATGTATCCAGATATTAAATGGATATAAACACAGATTTTCAATGGTAGCCATTATTACGGATAACGGGATGCAAAATGCCTCTGAACGTTAGATCTAAGTGACAATCAGAGGCTCTTCCAGCTTGTCATACAATGACACTTGCTGTATCAGCATTCAAGGGATAAAAAGGGATAAAAAAGTGGCATGGTATCTAACACACAAAAACTGTCCTACCAAAGCTGCCAAAGATTTTCGAGTGGAACTCTCGTACTTTAGAATCTATGTTCTGTACTGTTGTAGACCCAATTAGAGTACATTAGGCTAATTCAGCAGTAATTATTTGGTTCCCAGGGTATACCCAACTAAAGAAAGTCGTGTACCAAACCAAACATCCTAAAGTGAATGGTTCAATAGTTATAGTAGCACCATAATGTGGTGATTGAAATGCCAAGATGTTTTAGAAAAGCTGGATTTCTCTCCAGAACAAACTGAGGCATTGCATATTTGAGTTTAAGCTTGTTCAGTAGATGAAGAATGGACTCACATTGGAGGTTAAAATCAGAGGGCAATGGAGTGCTGCAGGGATGACATATTTTTGTAGTCCAACCTGGAAGTTAGCATCGCTCTGGTTCCCTCGACAAAAAGCCACTGGAATTTTTCCATTGGATTTTGGATTATTGCAGAAAATTTGTTCTGTGGCAAACAAAGGTTTATGATAATCTTCACAAATGGACACCACTTTTATGATTTTTGAAGCGTAAATGCATTCACCAGAAGTACAAAGCTAACGTTAGGTTATAAACAAACTACATCACGGTCGCATGACTTCAACGTGACCACCACTAAGCTTCCAACTTGTAATTTGATTTTGCGTGCTTACCTCTTCTACAAAAGCCTTTGGGAAAGTTTGAGTTAGAACAGTTTAATAGCGCGAGTACAAACACAATGAGGCTGTAAAGGCGGACGAGTGAGCAGATGAGTTTCTGTGTTCAGCTTGAACACCGCCTTTTTTAAGACACGTAAAAGCTTCAGAATTCACCAGTGGGATATTTACTGACGTATTTTATGACGCAGAACAAAATGTGAAAATCTCTTAAGCTTGTGTTAACCACAGACCTTATTTCAGGTATCGAACCAAAAACCCATTCAGAAACCCACTGACTTCCAGACGAGGGAACTTAAGAGGAAATATAACTATGATAAGAGTCTACAGCCATGCTAACAGATGGAACCTACTTACTTTGCACACCTTATTTTTCTATATAGAGAAGACTCACTGCACTGACTCGTTGAACTGCAGCAAACGTCCAGAGTGGTGCCTGTTTGTTTACCAAGTAATCTGTGACAGAGCAGACACTGGCTGCAGTAACCAACAGCCAGCCAGTTTCATATTGACCTTTTGGGTTATTTATGTAATTAACATTATTTAGCTACAGCTGATATAATCTGCTAACAGCTACAATTGTCATTTCAACTGGCCAGCTACAAATGAGCCTGCTTTCTGAATGTTTTGTACCTTCCTATTTGCTAACAACAACAAAAAAGAACAGGAAAGAAAAAATATTAAATTAGAAATGTGTTAGCCCCAGAATTTAAAGTAAAACTATGGTTTATAACAGCTTGGGTTTTCTTTTTGTAGCTTTGGCTATTGGAGTTATCAGTTATAACACTGTACTCACCTAAGTAATTGCTGAGATCTCTGAACATGGCTAATGAGGCAAGAAACACGACTGTAAACAAACCAGGTTAGAAGAACTTATTTGGAAAAGAAAAGAAAAGGAAAACAGTACAATTATTACACTGCACAACAACAAAATCTCTTTTCTAGGCTCTGGGAACATTTTTCAAATATGAAATCTCCATGGTTTGATATAATTGATAATACAAAGAGTAGTGATGTCCTGTCCTGAGGTGTCCTGTCAACAGTTTTACAGACACTTCTTTTATAATTGTGGTCTATGGGAAAAAGGATTTTCGGGTAGCAAGGTGATTTTTTTTTTTTTTTGCAGTACCGTGGCCACTGGGACAAATTGGCAGCAAGGCTAACTGGCGGCGCCATATCCAGTTCTATTAATACATCCATGCAGTTTCCAGACCCACTTCCTAGTGTAACTTTGACCTACTGTAATTACCTTCCAAATAAAGTGGTTTAGATAATCGGGCTAAACTGTCAGTTGAGAGAGAGGTGTTGATTCAACTCTGTGGTAATTGTTTGTGTCAGTGTTGTATTGGATGTTATGTTGCTCAACACCTGTATTTACTTGTACACTGAGAGTAGATGCTAACTTTTCCCTTGTATGTGGAATACTTCTTGAACTTAATTTTGCAGAAGTAAACGCAGCAGTGTCTTAAGTAGACTAATTAAAATAACATACTGCTTTCTGTTCTACCCTTACACTTCTAATCATAGCATGGAACATACTAATCCCACAGTGACTCACTGATAAAACACCTGAGAACACAAAAATACACATGGAAATCTAGCCATGGGGGGGCTACCTAACAAGGCGCTGTGTGTGTGTGTGTGTGTGTGTGTGTGTGTGTGTGTGTGTGTGTGTGTGTGTGTGTGTTTTTGCTTCCATCCACTTGACCTTGTTACAATGAGGAAGAGACAAAGACAGATATACAGTACTATATCATCATGTACTATACAGTACTGAATACTGATAGTAGTTGGCAGTGTACTGAAAGGGGGAGGATCATTTGCCGTGGTGTTTAGTACGACATCATACCATCAGATTATTCACATCACATAATGCTATTTATCAGTTTAGTTTAGCAGGAAATGAGTTTAGATCTGGACCTGTATTTATCAAACTGCCAAAAGTTTGGACTTTCATGAAACATAAAAGTAAAAATCTTTCACTTTTACCCCCCCCCCACTCACAAACCTAAGAATAAAATTTTAAAAAATTACAACTTAAAAATGCTCCAGAGGTTCAGTACAGAGACAAAGAACACACATCTTTCATCACATGTTTTGAAATGATTTTACAAAATATCATTGGTCATGCTAAAAAAAAATACATTAGCTGAAGCAATCATTCAGAATGTGCTGGTTTTAGCTCTCTATTTGCATTTGACTGGATGTTACAGCACATTTTTCCTGCTTTCCATACATTTTCACTGTCTGCACTTCAATGTGGTACTCCTTATGATTTCTCTGATGTACTCTTCTACCAGCAGCAGAATTTCTTTCCTGCTGCAGTTTGGTTTGTTTCCATTTCAGTCAATTTCCTATTATTTCATCCCTATTTATATTTTTATATGTTATAAAACTATTCGATTGTTGTTAATTTCACATTTGCTACTGGGGATATTAAACATTTCAAACAAATAAAATTAACTTATCACAGTTATACCTGCATCAACATGCTTACCATGTAATTGCCACGTCCATGGTTCGATTCCGACTGGCACCTCTGTTGCCAGTCTCTTCCCATGTTTCCTTACTGTCTCTACTGTCAAATGATCAAATTACGGCAAGAATTGCTCAAAATGAATCTAAAAACAGACAGAACGTATGTTAATACCAGGTGGGAATGGAGTGTTTGTTTCATTTGATGTGCGTGAGATGGGTGACAGCATGAGAAATGGATCAGACCGTCATGCTGTGGTGTCAGCAGTCTGTTGATGGTTCTTCTCCTTTGCTCTGTACAGGGAGTCCATCCCGAACTCTCTCCACCATGTCGCTGTCTGTTCGCCCAGTCGGACGCCTCACCTCCAGAGCCATCACTAGGAGCCAGAGCTTCACTGGAGTCAACACCTACGACAAGCCCTACAGGTACACACACACACACACACACACACACACACACACACACACACACACACACACACACACACACACACACACACAGCCTACGTGCCGTAGGGAAGTACACACTTGATCATCCCTTTCAGCATAACTTTCAGATAATCGATACAGTACAGTAATACAAAACAAAAATACAGTACATTTCAACCTATTTCTCCTACAATTTGTATTCTGTTTTTACAGAAGAATTGTTTATTTGTATGTTTATGTAAAAAAATCATTATTGGGATTATGTACTTTGGATTTATGCATTTTAGGCTGTATGGCTTGCGTGCTACAGAGCACCTTTATTCAGATGATTACAAGTGAAGGGAACGGTGCACTTGTTTTCACTCTTAAGCTCCTCTTTGCTAACTTTTGTAAGCAAGCTACAGGCTGTTACTGGCAGACACTCAGGCCTGATAAGCATGAGGATTGCTTGATGTCAGTGTTGTTTACATCATGACTATGACCTCACAAACCTTCCCAACTGACTGTGAAGGGAGCAAAGGCCATGTGATTGAAGCCTGACGGGGGTGGGTATTCTGTAACATTTAGTAATACAGTTACAGTTTGGTTTTACACCAATTTCTGTTAATCTGAATAAAAATTGTTGTGATCAGTGGATTCACTCACTGAAGTAAATGTGTTTTGGAGTTGTTGGAAGCTGCATTTAATCATCTTTGACAGAGCTGGGCCAGCACTTTCCCCCTGAATAATCAATTACAGAATAAATTGGTATCTAGTAATAACGAGAAGATGCCATTATAACATTAAAAATATCTTGTTCTAATGTAAAAATGTTGCATGGGGGAGAGAGAGAGAGTGAGAGAGAGTGAGAGAGAGGTCAAGACAGACTGACAGTCGGAATTCCTGAGTGTATATGCTGAAGGTGTCAGTCTTATGTGATATGATAATCAAGTTAGAGAAACCAGCTGGGGCTGGGGACCAAACTGGGGATGTCAGATGAGGATATTTGAGGATGATGCTGAATTGATGTTGCAGGAACCTCTCAGTATTCAGCACTCCAGGTCTCAACAGGAAGCCCAGCAGAGCCAGCAGGATGTTTACTGTGTCTACCAAGTCCAACCCACTACCTAAAGTTCCTCAACCAGAGCGACTGGATCAGGTCTATGAGGCACTGAAGAAAGGCCTTCAGTGAGTACACTCACAACACGCAGGCGCTCATACACACAAATAGCAACTCTAAGATTTAATTTGTAGTAGGAGTCACTAGTGCTCAAAGCGCACAACGCTGATGTTGCACTAGTGACTCCTACTCACTGACTGATATTTCTGCCATCCCGATGTCCTGTGTACTGTGCTCCTACATTGTGTTACTGTTGCAGTATGGATCAGGAGAAAGGAAATTTCATGGGTTGACCATAAATCTACCTGCCTTGATTTAGTAAAAATAATAGCATGGTAGCCCTGTGGTATTCCTGTCTACGTAAAAATATTTTAGTAAGCCCACACTGACAAAGTTAATAAAGAATTGGACAAGTCAAGACCACACTAGAAACAGGGAAACAGCTAGCCTGGCTCTGTCCAAAGGTAAGAACAACCACTGACCAACACCCCTTAAGCTCACTAATTAACACGTTGTGTTTTGTTTCATTTATTTTCCATCATATTGAACTGTTACTTTAAGATCAACTCTTAAGGGTAGAATCACACAGAACACAGCGAGCTGGGCAGTGCCACCGACTCTACTCCAGTTAATTTTGTATAAGTGGTGAAGCCCTTGGGAGCAGCACAATGGGATAGCTGGCAGTGAGAGACGGTCAGGCAGTGCAGAGGGAAAAGTTTGGATAATTTTCTCAAAACTTCAGCACATAAAACAAAAATATCTGTGTGTGTGTGTCTCTCAGGTCTTACCTGCAGGTTCATCAGATGGACTTGGACAGCCTCAGCAGACAGATGAAAGAATCAAAGAGAAACTCCAGACTGGTACGTTCTGACATTGTACTGTTTAGCTCGGCACTACAAGTGAAAAGGAAAACCAGTTGTGGACACAAGCACTTTTATTTCTTGACTTTTTGATTTTCTGAAAATGTTCAGACAAAGCAAAATATCACTTAACATAAAGAGTGTACATCACATTTTGTTGCCACTTAATTCAAAATGTGAGAGAAACTGATGACTTGATTTGTTCTGCCTCCTCAGGGTTTCCTGTATGAACTGGACAAGGTGAGCTACTGTAAACTCTTAAATAGTGACCTCAACTGCACAGAGACTTCGGTACAGGTTTATATAAGAGATAGGCCTTTATTTCTAATTATGTCTGTTTTTTTAAATATATGATCATATTATAGTAAGAAGCCTCTTGATTTAAATTTCAATTAATGCAAACTCAATACTTCCTCCATTTTTACCTGTTGTCTTAATAAATTCAGTATAATGTACATTTCCATCAGCACGTAGGAAGTGTTGATGGTATCTTAACAGTGGTCAATGTGACTCATTACATTACAGGTAATTCAGGCCACCTCAGTGTTTTTTGTAGGCACCAGTCTTAATTTGTTTTGCTGTTGCAGTATGGATCTAGTTGGACTTAGGTTGACATCTTGACTCTGTTTCCCTCTGACAGCAAGTGAAGGTGACTGAGAGGTACATAAGACGACTGGAGTTTCACCTCAGCAAGGTTAGACCACCATGATCCCTGTCAAACAAAGCCTTTGCACATCAGTGAATGTTATACATGTCCAAATCATGTTATAAAACATGTCCAAATCATGTTGGAAATGTCACAGAAATGTGCTTACGATTTAACTCTATTGGACTGGTTGCTTATATTTAGATGGAGTATTTGTCTTCACATTACCACCCTGACATTTCATTTTGTTGTGGGATAACTCTTTGTATATCTTGTCTTTGGGTTGCGTTTCATACAGAGGGTGGGCAAAAAAGAAAAACGTTATATGTAACGTAGTTCAGCACATAAGTCTTGGACCATTTTGCTGTAGCTTCTGGTTGTTTTTTGTCAAGACTGACTGACTGTTGATACAACTCCGTGGTCATATTTAGATAGCCATTGTTGGCGAGAGTCTACTTGATAAGTATTTGTTATACTTCTGAAACCAAATGCCAACTAACAATACTGTATGTGTCAGCTATAGTAGGGGTCTGTCGGTTTTCAAGTCAGCATACTGATAATTTAATCAGAACAAGTCCTGGAGAATTCAAACAGCAGACTCTGAGCTACAAAACACCCAGAGAGCACATACCTCCACCAAATATGCATAACCTCTGTATTTGTAATTTCATTAAAGTTAAAGGAAACCTGATTTAGAATCGTGTTTCCTCCTTATCTATATGTAGGAATACAAAACCAAATGATGAGGAAATGGTTCTAATAGGGTACTTCATTACAAAGTTTTTAATATGCTGTTTAAAAAGTTGGATGTCGAGCAGAGTACAGTTATCTGCAGACTATGCAGTTCACTGATTAACTGGCTTCCAGTCCAGAACCACTCTAGTACTGACTTACATTTTCAGCTTTCCACTTGCTGTGAGGCTGCTTTCTTCTTTGCATGGGAGAGAAAGATGAAGTGTGTATTCCCCCCCCTCTTTTCCCAGATTGATGAGCTCTATGAAGCCTACTGCCTGCAGAGGAGACTCAGGGACGGAGCTAACAAGATGGTGAAGGCTTACACTGCCTCTCCAGGCAGTAAGGAGGCCAGGGAGAGTTTAGCAGAAGCCAATAAAGGATACAAAGAGTACACAGAGGTAAGATGAAGAGAACAGAAAAGTGGATTAAGCTGGAATGGAGAAAAATGGTAAATGTATAGTGATGCCATTGCATGAGCAAGTAGTAGGGGAATACATTACAAAGTGATAGGTTATAACAGAACAGCTAATAGAGCTCATTTATAAACAACAGTTCTATAATTCCAACGTGTTTGGTTGAAATGAATAAATGAAAACCCCTCTCTGATCCTCTCTGTAGAACATGTGTGTGTTGGAGAGCGAGTTGGAGAACCAGCTGGGGGAGTTCCACATTAAGATGAAAGGTAAAAATTAAACATCGATGGCGAGTTCACCCTTCGGTCTGTCTTCACTCTTCCTTCATTCCTCTCATCCTCATCCCCTTTTCTTCTTTCCTTTATTATCTATTGTCATATCACAGTTAATGAATGTTTTTTATATTATATAATGTATTAGAGTCTATAGGCCCATTCAGATGGTATGAACATTATAGGGGGAGGTGGGGAATGAAATATTCAGTGTGCTCCTAGGTATTTAACCATCAGGAAATTACAGGGTATGATCTGTAATAGACATGGATAATCAACAGGAAAAAGCCAAAAGCCTCCCCAGGGGAGGCACAGAGGGAGAGATGTGAGGCAAAAACTGTATGAGGTGAATTTGAGTCAAAAATCGTACTCCTTCTCGGATTCATAACAGTCAAATCTTAACACACAGACATGAAAGACATATTGATATCATTCAGTGTGAGTTACACTTCCTTACGATATCATTATCTCTGATGTCCGTTGCGAATAATTGTCCACAAATCCGCTTAGAAATCATAGAAGAAAGTTGCTTCAGAACTTGCCTGAGAATCATCACTTTTTTGAGTTTTCTTTAGTATCAAAGTAATCTAGTGATAAAGATCTGAACATCCATGGGCACATTACAAACAACTGCCAATAGCTAATTTGGGATACTTTTAATGGCACCAATTTGTCAAAATATAAACAAATATAGCCTTAAAAAACGGGATTCAAAGGAGAATACCAGTACCTACCTACCTGTAGCTGAACAGCCCATTTGATGAGCTTTTATGGGGCTGTCCTATTCTGATGGCTTTCATTTTTCATTATGTTAGTTCCAAAACAGGCCTTTATGTTGGTATTAGCATGTTTCAGATTAGCAACATTTTTGACTCCATTTTCACAGAAAAGTCAAATATCACACTGAGCTGATTTAAAATAAATACATTTTTTTTAAAAACACGGACAAACAACAACTCAGAGATCTACTTGAAATGATAAGGAAGTCACTCTGGGTGGGATTTAAATGATCGGAGGATCGCTGGTAAGTTTGACATGAAGTTTAACACTAAAAATCTCCTATAACATATGCATATATACAGTACATACAGTATATCAAAGAGAAATAAATGCAGTCCCAATGGGGCTTATGAGACGCTGACAGGCTACATCTGTTTTTGTTTGTCTTTCAGGTCTGGCAGGATTTGCTAGATTGTGTGCTGGTGA
Source organism: Maccullochella peelii (assembly GCA_002120245.1). Classification (NCBI taxonomy): domain Eukaryota; kingdom Metazoa; phylum Chordata; class Actinopteri; order Centrarchiformes; family Percichthyidae; genus Maccullochella; species Maccullochella peelii. The sequence goes on along the minus strand of LKNJ01002163.1, from coordinate 54,228 downwards.
CCAGTATGAGGTTAGTCTGTCAGTTTCTCTCCCTCTCGCTCTCTCGCTCTCTCTCTGTCTCTCTCCTTCTCTAGCTAGGTTTCCATCCAAATATTGCGCCAGTTTTAACCAAATTTTGAGAAAATCAGCAAAACACAATGCGATTTAATGCGCGTTTCCATCCTCTACCTTTATGCAAATTTTAGGAGTCGCATTCTGCTTTTTCCACCTCAGCCAAGCAAAAAACTGTTTTTGCGATATTTCAAGAATTCCACTAAGATTTTTTTTATGCACAAATTGAAAATGGGCATAAAAACAGGTGGATGGAAATCCACCTTCTCTCTCTGTCTCTCTCTCTCAAATTCAAATGTATTTATTTGCATGGCCATAATCAGATACAGTATTGCCAAAGCACTGTATGAAAGCTGGCAATGATATACAATACACGCAGAACATTGTTAAGGAAAGGAAAAGGAAAACATATAGGCTTACATGTTTAAAATAATTAACAATTATTTTTTTTAAAAATTGAAACATTACCAAAAGGAAAAAAAAAATCAAAACAGAATTTAGTTTTATGTGTGTGCGCATGTGTATGAGTCATACATAAGACATAAGGAAAATAAACATCATACATGTTTTCGTGTATCTGCCTGTTTCTATGACCAGAAAAATGTGCACTTTGTTAATGGTATTTACCATCAATCACTGTGGTCAGGCAGGTTGCCACAGTGTCTTTTTAGGGGCAGATTTTGTGTTTCAATAAGGACATTTTGTTTTGGTTGCGTTATAATTTGGTTGACTCTTTCAGTTTTGTTCTCAGACTGATCCTGAGGCAGAACAGTGTTTGAACTGGTTTGTAAACCGACTCCTTTCTTTGCTCACTGCTTTGTGGCTCTGGGGCTTTGTAGTGGTAGGAGTGGGGGTCACTTTGTTATTGATGAAGCCAATATTTCATTGATTGTTTTTGGATTCTGATTAATAATGGAAATTATTATACTAATTCAGCTTTGTTAGTTGTTGTCCTGTTCACCTGCAATATGCTTTTACAAAATTCAGTATGTGCGTTTTCATTTGGATGCTTTCCCACGGGTCAAATTGCAGAAAACGCTCAGCATGCTTTCTCTCTCAGTTCATTGACTTTTGGATTGAAAGCAATTTATTTTCAGGCTTAAATAATAACATTTCTAACAATTTTCTATTGTATGTGTTCCAATGGTAAATGGATATTTATTTCCCTGACATCTGGATCTTATTTGAAATGCCATTGCTTTGGTCTTTTTTGATTTGATCTCTATGATCTCAAGATGTTGAACAGAGCAGTTCATAAGCAGCAGCTTTGTCTCACCCCACGTTCTTGAGAAATGAACGTTGTTCTCTTGTGACCAATCTCGATGTTGCACATGTTGTTTGTGTACATGGATTTTATTAAGTCTATATATGTTTTACCCCCTACTTTGAAGTACTTTGTAAAATAAACCAATGTGCCATATTGCAAATATATTCTGATGGTCATAATATGCAAATATATGACTCAAATAAAACATGCAAATATTTTGTTTTATATTTTGGTTAGCATGTTTGTCATTTAGGGCATGTAGGATGTAAATGTCTGTTGTGCAATAATTTAGTTTGAATCCAATTGGACTTTTGCTCAAGACTTTGGGCCTCATGCAAGAACATTTTTGTATTCATATCCTAAATCTCTTTTTTCTGTGAGGTTTGCTTGAGCGTTCTAAGTTGGATTCACCAAACTCTTTACAAACATGTTGTAAATTGCTCGCCACCTGTCCATGAGGAGGTGCACGTTCGTGAGATTTCATCATTAGCATAAGCCCCGAAAATTGCCTTATGAGGCTACCTGTTCCTCTACATTTGTGAGAAAGTTTCATTCACAAAAACGTCACCAAAGAGTAAAAAGAAGACTTTCACACCGCGAGATTCAAATTCTGTTTGGGAAATCAGCAGACAAAAACGTGACAAATTTAGCAATCAGTTGTGTTATTAGAGGACTGGAAACTAGAAAATATTAGTACAGCTGCCAACTACGTGAGCAGTACTGTACTGTGACAGACACAGGCATGAAGAGGGAATTGTTTGACATGAAGTTTAACACTAAAAAATGGCCCAATTACTAATATGAGAGGGTAGTCAAAGGGGATGTGATATTAGATGATGATAAATATTATAGCCTACATTAGGTGATGTTGCACTCTGCAGTGCAAAAGAGGATACTGGACAGTGACCTGCATAAAGATTCTGGCATAGCTGTCAGAGTGAGAGAATTTTCCTGACATCTACTGAACTGTATAAGTTGCTGTGCCAAAAATATCTTAATCAGCAAGTATGTATATGCATACAAAGAATTTGACTCCAGTTTCTAGTGGCTTTTAATCTACTTACACACACTTCCAAAAACAGTTTTCAGGAAGATAGAAATAGATGGTTATGGTTAGCATGATTATACATCAGCATAGTTAAAAACTGCAAATCTGACGATAACACCATAAAGTCAATCATCAATCTGCGGCCTAAGGTGTTCTGGTACCAGGTACACTTGTGAACAACCCTATGCTCAAACATGGTGTTTGTTATGGCCAATCCATGGCTAGCACAGAAGTCCAACAACAAAGCACCGCTCAGGTTCAGATCGGGGAGGCCGTTCCTCCCAATCACCCCCCTCCTGGTTTCTCAATCCTTACCCACATGAACATTGAAGTCCCCCAGCAGAACTTTAGAGTCCCCAGGCGGTATCCCTTCCAGGACGCCACCCAGCAACTCCAAGACGGCAGGGTACTCTGAACTCTGAACGTTTACTCAGAGTACAGAGTAACTTACCTACTTTTTACTTTTATCTAAGTATATTTTTACATGAGTAGTTTTACTTTTTACTTTTCTTACATTTCTTCAAAGTAACAGTACTTTTACTTGAGTATGATATTGTAGTACTCTTTAAATGTCTGTGTATAAAAAGCAACAATGAACAACATACAATGTCTATATACAGGTCAAAGTGTTATTTACGATTATACAAATTGTGCAAGTGCTGGAATAAATACCAAATGGGTAATATAATTGTTTATATAAATTAGTGGTTATATATGGTGTGTGTGTGTGTGTGTGTGTGTGTGTGTGTGTGTGTGTGTGTGTGTGTGTGTGTGTGTATACACACACACACACACACACACACACACACACACACACACGCACGCATCTATATACAGTATATACAGCGTGCCTCGATAAGTGTAGTAGGGTATTGCATGGGGATTGTTTTATGACATTATATGGCTGATTTAACTGTTCATCAGAGTGATGGCCTGTGGGAAGAGACTGTTCTTGTGTCTGGTTGTTTTGGCGTACAGTGTTCTGTAGCATCTACCAGAGGGGAGAAGTTGGAAAAGGTTGTGTCCAGGTTGTGACTGGTCTGAAGTAATTTTCTCTGCCTGTTTCCTGACTCTGGAGATCTATAAGGTCTGAATGGAGGGCAGGCTGGCATCAGTGATTTCTTCTGTAGTCCTGACTGTCTGTTGTAGTTTGTTCCCGTCCTGTTTGGTGACCGATCCAAACCAGACAGTGATCGATGTACAGATCACTAAATAGACTGGATGATTGCAGTATAGAACATGATCAGCAGCTCCTGAGGCAGGTTGAACTTCCTGAGCTGGCACAGGAAGTACTGCCTTTTTGATGATTGTGTTGATGTTGGACGCCCACTTTAGGTCCTGGGAAATTGTGTGAAACGGGTGCGGCGAGGGGTGAAAGCCTGATCAGCTATGACATTAAAATAGTCCGTTATATAGACTTGCTCTGGGTTTGGGGCGCACATCTGGGAGCTTAACCCAGGAAGGAATAATCTCAAAAGATGTGTTCTTCATGTGACCTTTATTTTCACTGGACAGACAGGAAATTTGCTTTGAAGTATGTTGGGTAAAAAAAATTAAAACTTGCCCTTGCAACAGCAATGCCTACAACACGTCTGGACCACTTGTAAATTTTGTTCGTACCTGAGAGAAAATTCAAAGAATGTGAAAACTGAATACCACAAATTCTCTTAAATCACACGTACGTGCCACTTAAGATTTCATCTGTGCATAAGGCCGTATTCAGACCAAATCAGGCGTGGGTGTGTGCAATCCCAACAGCGATACAACGCCAATCGACTGCACAACGGTAAACAGTGGACTGCTATAATGCTACATGGTAAACAAAGTTCTCTTTCACCTGGGTGTCCTGCGGTCTGATCGCCAGCGTGATTGGCCACCGCAGCGTGACGTCTGTTGCGTTTCTCCAAAAGTTGATTCTGTTTTATCTTTATTCCCTGCGGTCCCCACCACTGCAGTCTGAACACACTACCCATGTTCAAATGAATGGGTGGGCTGGCGTTTTTGCCGCAGTGCCTGATTTGGTCTGAATATGGTCTTGCATGAGCCCTATTGTGTTTCAAAAAAATGAAAACCTTCCCGATATTACTGTTAATACAAATGCCTCAGTATTTATCAGGGTCAGATTTATATCTGTTTTTGAAAATCGGTGTAATGAGACCGCGATTCTAGATGTCTGGGTAGTAACTTTCATTCAAAATCAAACTAAAGGATTTCGTTTTGGGATATCTAATCAGAATGTGTTCAGAATCTGAATTGAAGTTTTTTGAATGATTGATCTAAATGGAACATCAGCATTAGTTTTGTTGGGATTTTTCCAATTTTCCCAGAATCTATTATTGTCAGTTGTATTTGTGTGTAATTTATGGAGTCATAGGAGTGCCATAAAAAAGAATAAATCTGGGAAAGAATAAGACAATAAATGTGGAAATATAAAGAGAAATAAATAAAATAAAATAAAAATGTGGATATATAAAGACATTTAATTATTTTTCCTTTTGCTTTTCCCACATTGAATGCTTTAGGAAGAAAAGAAGACATTGGAAAAAATTTAAACATACAAAAAATTCCTAAAAAGAATTGAGAGGAGCACAAAGTATAAACACATACATACACAGCTCTACTGACATGCAGAACTGAGACTGAAGCTGTGTGTGTGTGTGTGCAGATCTTTATGAAGTACGGTCGGCAGCGGTGGAGGCTCCGAGGCAGAATAGAGATCAATGCCAAACAGGTGTGGGACAGTGAAGACATGGTATTCCTGCCGCTCATCAGTGACTTCCTCTCTGTGAAGGTCAGTCCCTCCCAATGTCTTCTGCCAATCTTTTTTTAATTACTTTGGATTTAAATGAGGTACAATGCAATGTCATTTTCCCAGTGGGGACAATAATGGCATTACTTCTACTGATGACCATCAGAATCAACCTTATTGTATGTCTACACATACTAGGAATTTGACTATTTTTTCATTGCTACTCAGTGTACACCGAAATAGACATAACAGCTAAGAACAAGGACAACAAAGCACTAATTAAGAAATAACGGTTAAAGGATTGGTAGGACTATTATGTACACAAGTATGCAAGTCAAGTGTTTCTGTGAGTTGTAAACAATACAAATAGTGCAAGAAATAAATATTGAAAGGATATACTGTACATGGAGTGGATGATTATGTACAGTATTTACAGCGTGCATTATTTATATTAACAGTGACAGTGCATGATGATATGTACATGTTAAAAACAGTGCCTTCTAAACTGTAAAAAAATATAATCTATAATGGAGGTAAGTTATTAACACTGTATGACTGATTTAAGTGTTCATCAGAGTGATGGCCTGTGGGAAGTGACTGGTCTTGTGTATAGGTCTCAACCTGAATGATTGACAGGAATCGACCTGTTAAAGACAGCAAGGCTTTGGTATAGTGATCAAACTATATTTCTGTGGTCTCCTAGGTGACAGAGCTGAAGAGCTTAGCCAATCACGTGGTTGTAGGAAGTGTCTCCTGCGAGACTAAGGACCTGTTTGCCCCACTACCCCAGACGGTTGCCGTGGATATTAATGACCTTGGGACTATTAAGCTAAGTCTCGAAGTCACCTGGAAGTAAGCTTTGCCAACCATGCTGTCAGTGTCTTGAACATTAAACTGAGCTTCATGAGTACTGTACTGTTTGTTCATTTAATCAGTAAAGTGTTATTCATTAACAGAACAAAGCTTAAATATTATGTTGGAACGTTTATTTATTTTGTCTTTTTCTCTGTCTTCCCCTTCCACCATTCCTTTTTTCCCCTCTGTCAGTCCATTTGATAAAGATGATCAGGGGTCAGTGGCAAGCACTGTCAACAAAGCTCCAACCGTCAGTAAGAGATTCTCAACAATCTTTAACCAGACTCCACCTGACACGCCGTCTTTACGTGAACAAGCCTTCTATGTGAGTTCTTCCATACTCTAATTTTTATTTTATTTTTTACCCCTGTTCTTTGCAGAGTAATGTTTGACTGATGCTTTTCAAAAGAGTGATACTGGAATATTTGGCTTGGAGCTGATTGGTGGCATTTTGTGCTGATATTCACTACCCTTATATTTGATTATTATAAAGTATAAAACACTGACATGAGAGGGGTGCAGACAACTAAGGAATGACACGACCTCTTTTGGACATATGCTGTAATGCAGTTAGTTTGTTTCTGGCCTTTTAGCAGAGCTTTTGGAGATTTCTAATAAAAGGAAATTGATGTGAGAAGCAAAAAATTATATTTCTCATCAAAGAATTTGTCAGATTTCTCAAATATCTGGAAGTGGCCGTTGTATACTCCCGGAGAACAGGACAGAGTTGAGATCTCACGGTGCAGAACTACTGCTATAGAGGGTGTTTGAGTTTAGCCAACAACCACACCAGTCCCTAACCCCTCCGTTGCCCTTTGTTCCACCTGCTGCCACTTTGACATGCAGTCTCTGCCTCGGAGTCTGACCAGGCGGCAGCACTGGCCGCTGCTGGACATCTTCAGAGACACACTTAGCCAGAGCTGTTCCTGTAGTGACAACTCACCAACAAGACAGCCCACTACAGTAAGTCATTATGGAGTAGAACCCCCAGGGAATGTAGGAACACGGAACCCATTAGTATATTCACTAGTGACCGTAATGATAGTGTAGAACATTAGAAACCTAGAACAGTAGTCTCCATTTGTTTGCACTTGGCTTCATGGAGATATGAGGTATGTATGCACGGTCTCCAAACAGCTCTCTAGCTGATTTCACTGATTGCCGTCTCCCATTTGAGAGCAGGACCTAGAAATCTGCTGCTGTAGTGTTTGGTCAAAGTGAAGATCTGCCTATAGGGCAATTAGCACCTCCCAAGTCTACAGAACCTAGACACAACTTTCAGCCACCCCCTGCTGTACATTTCTGATGACGGACCTTGGAGAATCGTGGACCTGTAACTTGGTATGTTTACCACTTGTCACAGTGTAAAACATCTACTGACATCAGTTGTGATGGAGAAAAACCACAACGCGTTTTTAATAGAAGTGAAGTGAAATGTGGTTTATTACAACCTGGGTCCAATTTTCATAATTTTAGCCATCAATAATAATAACACTGTACTCACCAAGTTAATTGCTGAGATCTGGGAACTCTGGCAACATCGATAAAAAGAAGACTGACTGCTCATGCTTCTTGACAGTTTGTAAACAAACCTCCAGATGAAAACGAAGGTGAATAGTAAAATAATTTCCAAAAACTGTCCATTGTGAACATTGATCACAGTTTACAGACCCACTTGCTGCTTCAACTTACACCTACTGTACAACTATGTACCAACCATAGTTGTGCAAGCACCGTTTTTCTGTGCACACCTGTGTGCAAGGGATTATTACTGACATTTCAGCTGTGCTCACTTTCAGTTTGACCTCCAAATAAGGTGGTTTAGATAATCTGGATGAACTTTTGGTTTGTTTACAACCTGTCTGATTGTCTGACTGCTCATGTTTGTTGCCCCATTGAGTTTCATTGTAGTGATGTTGCAGCGTTCCCAGATCTCAGCAATTACTTTGGTGGTTACAAAGTCATCATAAGTGATACAAATTATGGTCAAAACTATGATTGCAAGACGTAAGTTATAATAAACAGTAATAAACGGGTATAATTCTTTAGTCCTTGAACACCTAGTATAGTAATGCTGAGTGCAAAGGCTCATTCTTGACCTCGGAAACAGTAGTTTGACCAAACAATCTTAACAAAATGTTCGCTTACCAGCTTTTTCCACATCTCTGTATTTGGACCTTGGGTCAAGATAATTTTGTCAAACTATAGTTCTGCTGTTTGATGTAAATTATGATGGAAAAATACCTTTAAAAGCCAGGACTTTGAACGCCATTTGACTGTAAGGGTCTCATACGACATGTCATCATCCGACCATGTCTAAAGGCAAAAGTGTTTCTACCTCCTCTGAATGGCCACACAGGAAAGCATGATGAAAAGCCTGCTGTCATATTCTCCTCCTGGCTGCATCCCACTGCCTCCCCGAGCTCTCTCCAAGAACTCTTTACACCTGACATTAACATGCGTCTTGGGTGATCTGACCACAAGGGGACAGTTCGTCAGTTCACACCTGGCTTTAGAATGCGTCTCCACATGCGTCTCGAGTGACCACTTGTGATCGGATCTCACTTCTCCGCTCAGTATGCAAATAAACACATACATTCCCGTTTGCAAAGACCAAATGCAAATGTTTTTAACCAGCGGGAGGCAGCAATGCACTTCCCGTGCCTAGTCTGCCAGAAATTAAAAGAATATGTTTACAAAGACCTGATATGATAAGTATGATAACTGATGATTAGTACAAAACCATGTTATGCTGTAATGTTTTCTGGAGTGGTTCCAGTCACACAGGTTCCTCCAAAACCTTCAAGATTTAGTGGCACTGTGTAGAAGCTTGAATCACTGTTTCTGCATTTACTTAGCATTTTGATGCTACTTTGTTATCCATTAAAACAATGTAGTCTGCTTAATATTATTTTATATGAAATATTAATATCTGATCACTAACTGACCCTTACATTCCCTATAGAGCAGCTTTTACAACAATTGTCTTCCATTAATTTGGGCACTTTGATCAACTTAGAGCTTGTTTTCAGTTGTTTGTCTGGGTACCAGGTTCATGAACAGTTTGGTATTCTGCAGCATCCGATAGCAGTTGAAAAGGATTAAAAAGTTAATCGGGGAGAAGTATGTATTACACTTTGCTTAATTTACCTCAATGATCACTGTTGACATATCAGTTTCCAGTCAATTGTTCTTATGCAGTATGCTCAGTATTCTACTAATTTGGTCACTGAAGCAGAAAAGAAGAGAACAATGCAGAGTTGGACACTGCTTGTTCTACTAGCTGAAGATAATTAAGGACTCTATATTTGAGCTTGCCAGATTTTAATCTGAAGTACCCCAGATCTTCAAAAGCTGTGCTGTGATCCAGTTAAATCTAATCAGCAACTTGTATCTCACTTGTTTAATTCGTACACAAACAGAATTTGTGGTTTTAGGGCGAGGTCTGTGCTGGATCTATTTCTTGGTGAACAGCCGGGTGCAGTGACTGTGCATGGCTTCCAGCAGTCTTGTAATTCCAGTGAGGTTACCAGCTTTGGTACCATTGTGCCTGAACAGAGACCCAAACCCTGTGCTTACCGACCATATCTGGCAACCTGCACTACAGGTTGAGACACCGCACAGAAGTACTGAGAAGATGGATAAATTGTTGTTGGTCAAGTTGGCCCACCCACCCGCACCCCTCCATGACTAATCTCCTCAAACATCTCAAACAATCTTTTGTTTACCATCTGGAAGACACTATTGTGATAGGTGCATTAGGCATCAGAATGTGTCCACCTCTGCTCAATCAAACTTCTGTGCATCTGTCCATATTCAGCTCCTTTTCCTATCCATCCAACCTTTGAAACGGTGCTGTTCTCTTTTAGAACATGCTCCGCCGTCATGAAGAGAATGGAACAGCGTGGTCTAATTCGTCTGAATCTTCTGATGACTCCTCCAGTCCTCAGCTGTCTGTAGGAGGGCTGCGCAACTCTACACATCATAAGGTAACACACAGCAGACACTATACGTTATTTAAGATCTGCAGTCTTGTGCTGTTTTGATTGTAATGCTATGATTCTATCTAGCTCTCTTTTCTGTTTATCATTGTATCATTATCTTTGTTAAGGATTAGTTTGTAAGCTGGACTGACCGTTCCTTTTAATGTCTCTGCATGGTGCTCAATCATGGGGATCCATGCAGTCATCCCTGATGGCTGGTCTAACTAAACTACACCTTGTAATTTGTGTCTATAATATTGTTCTTTCACTTTTAACAAAGAAATGATCCAGCACATCCAGCTTTGGCCACTTCCTGTTTATAAGTGCAAACAGTCATGGTTCACAATCAGGGGTAGGCTCTCCGGAGCACTTCCTCACAGGCTGCATACAAGTTACAATATACTTTGTTGCCATTGGGAGACTGTGACCCATCCTTACCCATGTCTGTCCTAGCCATTGAAATGATGTAGGTTGTTGGTATGTGACACAGGTATTGGGATGTAATTAATTGTCACGGCACAGGTAGTACCGGTAAAATGATTTGTTGTTTGGTCTAGGGGATTTAATTACCGCTAAGCCTTATGGCTGTACCAGATACTAATTTTAAAGGATAAGGCTGGTGATACTCTGTATTTTCAAATCCCTTGAAACGACCAAAACCAACGTCAATCCCTCCCTCATTACTCTCTGACTTCCGTACCTTCTCAGCCCCAAGCCCCTTGCTTCCTACTGAAGACTTAAATCTTTAAACGGCTCACAAATATGTAGTTTCCTTTTATAACGAAGGCTCAGTAATTTCCTAAAACAGCGGGCCACTGTAGTTTAGTAGCAAACATGAACCCTTGTTTAATTATTATGCCATTTTGTTACACGGTCTAATATTGTGGAGGAAAATTATTTGAGTGACTGTGTTGCGGTCTTTTTTCATGTCACCTCCGCTCTTCACCTAGAGGTTTGCCCTCTCACTGGTTCCTTAAGGGTTCCCGAGGATTTGCACAGGTTGGGGGTCTGGATTGGAACACATGGATTGACATGGAATATAGGAACTGTGGTTTACTGACATTTAATTAATTTAGGAAGAAGTAATACAGTATTTTGTGGGCTTGAAGAATAGATATTCATTACAACAATCTCTCCATCACTTACAAATACAATATTTTGTCCATACCATATTATGTGCATAAATGTCATTATTCTATAGGTGTTCCCTATGATGTGTTTCCTATTCATTAACTGAGTGCACATATCACCTCCATACTAAAGTCTCTCCACTTGTTGCCTGTAAGCTTTAGAATTGTTTTTAAGGTGCTGCTCTCATCATTTTCACTTTACGGCCTCGCTCCACAATTACACCAGTGACCTCGTCACAATTTAGGTTCCAAACAGATCACTGTGTTCCGCTGACTCTTTCACATTAACTGTTCCTCAGTCCGGGACTAAAGCCTACAGTGATGCTGCATTTAGTTTATGCGCACACAAATTCTGTAACAGTCTCCCTGTAGAGTTGAGTATGTGCAGTTATAAAAGAAAACTTCAAACTCAACTTTCCAAGTATCGTTATTTTTCAATTTATTTTGTTTTTTAAAATACTCTGCTGATACATTTTTCATCAATACACCTTACCTAGAATTAAAAGTTATACTATTTTGTTGATATTATTATAATACATGTACATTATCATTTATAAGAATTTGTTATTATTGTTATTTTGCACTATGCAGAGCAGCCGTCCCACACTGAACTCAAACTATAACTGCTACATGTCAAGTCTCACATTTTAGTGCCTGTACTGGTATCTGACCTACACTCATGTATACATGCAAGCATCAAACTTACGATTCGTTTAACTGGCTATGACCGACAGAAATCTTTTCATTGTAGAACCTAGTGGTGTTTGTCTAAAATGAGCCTAAAAGTGTATTTTCTATGTTGTTAGTGTGTTGGGTTAGACTCTCCCTGTGACTCCGTGTATCCATCTCTCTTTCTCTCTAGGCGGTGGTGGTGACACCAGAGATCCAGCCAGCTGAAACTGGAAGTTCCTCCCCACAGCCTGACATCTCATTTTGCTCCAGAGACTCCTCCTCCACAACTCCAACCTCCGCCCACAGAGTCAGCACTGTCAGTGAGGTTCCCAACATATCCAAATACCAAGCAGAGAGCAACAGGTAGTGTTTGATTTGTTTTTTTGGTGCTTTTTTTTTGTTGGTAGAATTCATTTTAATCCTACTTTACACCCTCATAGGTTAACATTTTTCTATATCATATTTGTTGACTGATTACTGCCATAAGCACAGGGATGAGTTTGCATGCTTGGTATATGGTGTGTTTCATCAATAATTACATTAACTAATACAGTATATAAACTGATTTACAGGGAAGAGGAGAAGGGGACAGTCACTGTGATGACAAAACCTGACAGTGAGGAAGAGGATGCAGGGAAACACTCTCCCATTCCAACAGTGGATGGGGTGGTGACCAACAGCCACACCTCACGGCGCTACTCGCGCTCTCTGAGCCACATTAGTGAAAGCAGTGCTGATGGCATCGTGTTGACGGACAGGTCAGCTGGTGAATCAGGGGAGGTGATGTCTTTGGCCTCCGGGCTCTCCATCAATGACATTGAAATGGAGCTGCCCAGCAGAACTCCTGAGCCGCCCAGCTCTGCTGCTACTGACACTAACCTGTCACCAAGCAGACTCGGTGTCGTCGAAGAAAACACAACAGCTGACAATGTCACAGATCAACATCGACATAGGAAGCAACAGGATACATCCAGCTCTGTCCTCACATCCTCCTCTCCCAGGACTGAAGGAGTGGACCCTAACACTCTGTCACAAATGAACACACACCCACAGCTAGAGTGCAACACACTACCAGAGAGCGGGGATGTGACGTATGTAGCCCAGCGGGTGTTGGTGGAGGAGGAGATGCCAGGTGCAGGAGCAGATTGTCTGTCGGGAGGGGGGGGTGGTCTGGTGGACAGTGGGTTGGAAGATGCCCTGGGAGCTGTAGTTTCCTCTCTGGATGATTACAGAGGACAGTTCCCTGAGTTACAACAATTGGAACAAGAGCTGAAGCTGCTGCAGGTTACACTGAAGGTGAGCATGGAGCATGTGTGAGAAACAAGGAAAGTTGCTTCCAGAGGTGGGTAGAGTAGCCAAAAAACTGTACTCAAGTAAAAGTATTGTTACTTTGTTAAAACAAGTACTCAAGTAGAATTGGTCATCAAATGACTTGACTATCAAGTAACTTAATAAATAAAAGAAAAAAGAAAAAAACTACAGGCACACCACTGTCTTTTTCCCACTACATTTATTTTATGTGGATATGACTCATGACTCATTTCAACCACAGATGGCCTTCCTCAGGTCAAGGTAGACAAGTGATTTATGGTCAGTTTGTGATGATCTGCTACATATACACCAAGTCTGTATCTCTTAAGTGCGATCACAAAATTCCCATGTGAATATTACATTAATATTATACTGTTTACTTATTCATTTATTTAAAAGACGTGTTATTATGATTATGATTTGGCAAATAAATCAGTAAATCAGATATGCGTGGACCATGTCAAAAAGTAAATATAAAGAGTGTCAACAACTTACATTGTCTTTAAACTCTGATAATTCCAGTAAAGATATCCCGAGTCCCAGCATCCATCACAGGCAGCCACAGATCAGGTGTTAGCCCAACACCTCCAGGTCTCTCCAATCACATGAAGACAATGACTAAGAACTAAGAATAGTTAGATCCGTCATGTCCACATAAAATAAAAGTAGTCTTTTTTTTTTTTTTTTTGCGTGCATAATTTGCTCTCTACTTTTCTGTCTCTCGTCATCAGGCTACATGACTGAACATGACTATTAAATGGTTCATATAGTTGCAAAGACGCACACCATTAGCTTGAATATTTACGACAGAAATCAGGACTAGTAGTAGTTTTGAAGCATGAGTGTGTGTATATATTATTAAACTTATTAGCATTACCAACAGACAAGGTACTCTGTGTGAGTACAGTGTCAGCACGGTTCTCTGATGTACTGACCTCAGACCAGCGTTCACAGCTTGAGTTTGCTGCACTCTGCGCCGTGGTCTGTTAATATTAGTTGCTAGCGCTATTTGAAAGCCATACTCCGACAGTAGGAAAAAAGGTGAGGCCAAGGATGCTTTGTCCCATCTGAATCTGCCGCTGTAGCATAAGCCATTATTCTGCTATGAAGAGAGTCATGAGGGGGTGAGGCTGCGTTAGGATAACAGTTGCAGCGGGCCTGGGATCAGCAGACAATATCAACAAATATACAGATTTATTTTTATCTACCCTGTCAGTGACAACATGCAGCTTGTGTGTGCTGCATTAAGGTGGAACCAGGTTTGTGTATAGTAGTCTGACTCTGACTGTGTATGAGTCTGTGCATGCTCAGTATGTGTGCACCTATGTGCAGATTAGATTAGATTAGATTCAACTTTATTGTCATTGCACAGAGTACAAGTATTGAGAGAACAAAATGCAGTTTAGCATCTAGCCAGAAGTGCAAAAAACAGTTAAGTGCAGAGTAATGTACATATGTAAAGAGGTAATATATATACAGTGAGGGGTAGAAATGAATACACTAAAATATATCTACAGTATGAGCATGTGCAGCAGTTACAGTAGGCAGTGCAGGTATAAGTATAAAAGTAATGCTAATAGTGGACATTATAAACAGAATAAACAGCTGGAGGTATGATATGAATACAGTGTATACACTATAGGTCAGATATGGCAGATATATATTTGCAGATGTATAGATGTATCTGTACTCTTGTGTGTATCTAAAGACATACCTGACCGTTGGCCTTTAGTCTGACTATGGATCTGTGTGTGTGTGTGTTTTTGTAGGGCGGTAGGCATAGCCGTTCACCCAGTGTGGTCAGCCTCACAGTGGAAACAGCTCTGGGCAGCTTTGACTTCCTCAACACATCTGACTGGGAGGAGGAAGAGGAGGAGAAGGGCGACAAGACGAGTAGACATGGCAGGTTAGTGCTGACAAATGAGCTGTATGTATGAATAACGTAACACATGTTCCTATATGAAGTAAATAGTAACCTCTCTGTTAGAGCACAACTTTTCTCATTGTTATTCTAGTATCCTGCTGCCATCTAGTGGAGCTGTGTTGTACCATCACTGTAACAGTGTTGTTGATTAAACTGGTATTAGCAGCTGTGAGAGCTTGTGAGCAGGGTAGAAAAACCTCATATTGTTTCATAACATAACAACATGGAAATACGACTTCATGAGCATTTATTTTCTTGGCTCAATGTCGCAAACTGCTTGCCATCTGTTGTTGTTTTTTACAGTATCATATCAAAGCTAGTATCAGCAGGTTTTAGTGGTAACTATGGATGCACTTATCCCACTGTTTTCCTCCCTATTTAGATTCTGATACCTAAATCTTGGCCAATAGCAAATAGAGATCTGATCCCAGTGCTCTTTGTTTCTTTATACCTCACTGTATGAAAATGATAGGGATAATAATGTGTAATAACATGAGGCTGGCACTACACAGTAGTAGTGGAGACATTCATACACCAACATCCTTTTTAGGCTTTAGTTTAATTATATTGTTTTAGACAGTACATGAAGTTGTTTAATTACAAATTTATATTGACACCAACTAAGAAACCGTATTAATTCTGGATTAGACACTCCAGGCTAGAGTGTTACTGATACAGATTCAGTATTAGCAAGGAAAAATAAACAAGACTAAGAGTCTACAGCCATGTTAGAGCAGAGCTGCTAGACACAGCAGTACTGCGAGCTAAATGCTAACACGTTGTTAGCATGCTAAAATTTGCTAACTGACAGTAAAAAGGATCGCCAAAGTGATTACAATTCTTCCTGGGGGAACATGAATATCTGTACAAAATTTCATCTCAATCCATCCAATAGTATTTCAGTCTACACCAAAGTGGTGGACCAACTGACTGACTGACCAACATTGCCAGCCCTAGAGTCATGCCGCTAGCATGGCTAACAACGATTTAATAAGGTTTTGGTAGGCAGTATGGGTTAGGGGTAAGGGTACACTAACTGCTTTCAAACATGTTTGAAAGGAGAGTTTACCACGAAATGTCATGAGTAAAGGCAAGGGTGATATTTATTCCAACTGTCTGTTTGAGAGCTGGAGCTGCTGCCCTCAGGACAGAGCTACAGACTGCTCAGGGCCAGCTGCAATAATATTTTTATATAGTGCTTATTGATTATGTGTTGCCTGTGTTATACTGTCTTTTATCCCGTGTGCCTGTATTTGCCATGCTGAGAGCCTAATTTTCCATTGAGGGACACAAAAGAAATTAAAAATAGAAAAAATAAAGTGAACAGACTTGAATGAGCCGTCAGAAGCTCAATCCAGTTGACCCCTGCTGACACTAACAGTGGTAATGGAAGCCTCCCATAACATTGTGGGTGTCACTACAAATTCCTCTTGTATGTGTTGTAGGTCTCTGCAGGGCAGGGGCTGGGACAGCCCCTCCTCCTCCACCTCCCCCCTCACCACAGGCTACACCACTCTAGACTGCACCCTGGTGGTCCACCTGAAGAACTGTAGCACACAGCTGTTGGTAGGAAACCCGCCGTCACACTCAAATAGAGGTCTCTAGCTGCCATAGCACACATGCTCATGTGACATGGTTACCTTGACTTCAGTCTGTCAAAGTTCCAGCTTAGCAGATAAGCATGTTATGCTAATCTATCTTGGACATAAGCAGCACATACAGATGAATAGAGGACAAATTAATTGTATTTATCATCTACACAATTCAACAATTTGAAGCAGTTCTGCACGAAGAAGGTTGAAGGAGCTGTACTGGTTGAATAAGTACTTGTCACAGCTGTGTATATAATATATATGTATATAATAGTTCAAGTATTGAAGTAGAAGTATTATTTTCAATTGCAGCAGTACATAGTAACTGATTATCTGGCATGATCATTTGTAGCATTGATAATGGTTGGCATTACTTTCTTTTAAAGAAAGTTAAAATGTCTTTAAAAGTGTATTACTTCAATCAATATGTTTGTAACCTGTAGGAGTCAATCAATCAAAGTGATACATTCTTTATAAAGTAGCATTAGCAGTTCTAGTTGTTCTAGTTGTTTTGTGATAGTTATGGTAGTCATAGTTTTACTACTGCAGTAATTGAAAAGTGGTGTCTGTTGAAATACAACATGAAGCAGTAGCAGCTGTAGCAGTTTTATCATTTATAATTGTGGTGATAGTTGTAGCACTAAATGTTGTAGTAGTAAAGGTAGATCTTCTGTGGAAAACTAATATAAGATTGGTCATTGGTACTGCATCATATCCATGCTATTAAAGGTGGACCACAGAGGATCAGATTAGTGTTTTAGTTAGAAAGATTTACTGTTGTGTCAAAGCTGTTCTGAAGATGGCTGTACACGAATGTGTATAAAGTGATATATGGCATTATTATGTCCGTAGCGTCTGGGTATGTTTGGTCCTCTGCGGTGTGGAGAGATGTACGCATTGGACAGATTGCTGAGAGAGGCTCAAATCCTGGAAATTATCCGACGTATAATCAAGGACAACCCGAGACGCCGCAGAAAGCCTGCTGAAGGTAAGCTCTACTATCTATACATCTGTCTGTTTGTCTGAACATTACATGCAGCCATCACTTCCGTATTCAGAAGAGCGAGTAGATCATCAATTACACTGGTGTCACATATGGACACCTTCCACTGACAGCAAGTGGCAAATTCAGATCAGTGGTACACAGTCCATGTTGCGTTCTATTAAATAAGCTGAACATGGTAGAAACTCAGCTAACTTGCATTTAAGTGGCACATATAACATACCTTATCATTAAATTGACTGCTCTACTATCCATAGCATTAACCCTGTTTATCACAGCTGAACATTGGCGGTAAGATTCTGTACTGTAGCCGATCAAACACA
Source organism: Maccullochella peelii (assembly GCA_002120245.1). NCBI lineage: Eukaryota > Metazoa > Chordata > Actinopteri > Centrarchiformes > Percichthyidae > Maccullochella > Maccullochella peelii. The sequence goes on along the minus strand of LKNJ01002163.1, from coordinate 36,320 downwards.
TTAACCTACAAGGCCTCGCACACAGCTGCCTGCATAATTTTCTAAATTTGTTAATTAATGACACTTTTTTTTTACTGTGCATCTTCATCTGGATTTTCATCAAAATACACATAGTGATAGACAATCATGCTGATTTGAGATAATATGCCTTCCAGGAGAGACTCACCCCGCTCCAGTGTGGCTGTCCTGAACAACTATAAACACTTTTAATTCATGGCATGGTCGTACGACATGTTGTGCGAACTGGTTTGTTTCAAGACTACCAGTGCCTTTTTCACACAATCTTATTCATGGTCATGTAAATAAAGCAGATTTAAATTTAAATGGGCATCCTGAAGCACAATGAGGCTAAGACAAGAGACGTATTCAGAATTCTAGACTGTATTGCGTCCTTTGGTGCTTTCGAGCCGGCCCTGCTTAGCTGTGATGAAAGTGAAAACTAACTAAATCTTCACAAAACATGTGAACTAAATAGGAACTAAATACCAACTCTTTCTTCCCTCCCCCTCTTGTTACTCTGACCTATCTTCTCTCCGTCCCAGTGATACCACAGCTGAGCTGGTGCCTGGGTGCTGTGTCACTATGGCAACAGTGTGTGGGGCAGGGCAGTGTGTACAGCGTCTCTGCTGAGAGCTTCCTGGTTACGCTGTCTACAGTCTACTCCAGCATACTGCCTGAGAGGGCCAGCAACATGGCCAACACAGGTACAGCAACATCTGTGTGTGTACAGTACACGTTAGTGTGTGTAACGTACATGTTAGTGTATGTGCCATGTTAACACCTGTATGTGTGTTTGTTCAGTGTTCTTGTGTCTAGTTGAGCGAGTGCTGGATCAGAGGTTACCACGGCGAGGCAGCAACAGAGGCAGAGTGACGGTGACACTGTTCCAGCTGTGGAGTTACTTGGAGGCCAACGGCATCAGTGACATGGAAACACACATTACTGAGCTGGCAGAAGAAGGTATCTCACACACACACACACACACACACACACACACACACAAAGCTAAATGAATGCAGAAAAAAACTTCTGATCAGTGACAATAATCAGTGATAACCTCCCTCCAACAGTGTGGTTGGTGCAGAGCCTGGCGTCATGTGACCAGGATGTGATAGTCCACGCTCTGCGGCATCCTGCAGAGTGCAGCCTGAGGAGAGAAGGACTTCACGCTGTGGCCAAATTACTCAAAGACCCACGAGGCAAAGTGTCAGCCTCTGCCAGCTCTGTACTGAGAAGCCTGGCTGCCCAGCCCAGACAGAGAGAGCAGGTGAGAGGACACTCCACAGAGTGGGTGTGTACTGTATGTGTGCACAGAATGTTTCAAACACTAACACTTTCACCAAAATCTTGCTAAGAATATACCACAAGTTTTTTTTTTATTACTGAATTGTCTTCTTCTCTCTGACCTCTGTTATACTGTCTCTCCAAGGTTACTGTTTCATTTTTAAATTCTGTATCGTTCTTATAACTTTGATTTTAATGACCATCCTTTCATCTGTTCCTTTTTATAATGATGAGTCTCTCTTCAGTAGCATGTTGATGATATTAGAATATTTTACTGCGAAGACACCATTTTCTGATAGAATGGCCAACTTGTAAGCAGGATATCTAGTGAGTGGGGCATTTTACAGTGTTATGGTGACACTGTTTCTAAATTTCAGCATACATACATATTGTGTCATATTTTGGCTTGTCTGTACTGACATTTCTTATTATCATGTAGTAGTATGGCAATACTGATATTCTGTAATAAGATAAAATAGGCTGATAATATCCATTGGGCTCTGATCGTAATGCTTCAATCAGGCACATGCATTACATGAACAGCAATGTAAAAAGTAGAGCAGGGCGTCATCATGAGATTAGTCAGTACATAATAACATAGACTGCAGAAGCCGGCAGCAGCCTCACACTTCTGATCACAGGCAGTAAACACTGTACATTCTCCTCCTCAGGCTCTGGTCAGCTGTTTGGAGCTGCTGGAAGATGAGAATGTGGACAGCAGAGTCTGTGGATGCAAGGCCTTAGCTTGTCTCAAGGTACGAACACACACACACAGTTTGTGCTCATATCCAAAGTTGTTTGACGCTGTTAAAATACAATTTTAGGGAAATGTTGATCTACTATATGACACGAAGGTGGTAACATTTTAAAAACTGCCATAAAATCTTGTCTGTACTGTATAATACAGTATGTCCTTGTCATACTGACCACTGTATTCTATCTGTTGTCATTCCAGGCCAAAGAAAGTATTGACCAGTTAGTGTATCTTTGTCGAACAGACAAGGAGGAAGTCCGAGATGCTGCCAAACAAGCGCTACTAGTGCTCGGTAATAATAACCATCATATGAGTTAGAATGACAGACAATACATTTCCTTGATAAACTGTTGGGCTGGCTATAAGAAGCAGAAAGCAGAGGAAAAGGGTGGTTGTTGTGTGATTGTTTTTCCAACCTGAGTCTTATTTTTCATTCTTGTCAGTTTTGATTGACAGCTTTTTATCCCTGACATGAGGGTTTTCTGTGGTTTTGAAAATTGGGTTAGACTGGACTTATGTCAAACCTGATCAATCATTTTATGATGATGCATAGCTGCATAGCTTATTATCTTATAATAATAATTGGTATAGCACTTTAAAAAAACAGACTTTACAAAGTGCTTAACAAACAGAGTAAAATGAAGACCCTTAGGTTGAGAAATAATTTGCCTTAAATGAATGTATATGTATGAATGTACCCTCACTTGCTGCTTCTTATATATTTACTCTAACTATGGTGACTTACACATTGCTTTTCTGTATTTTTTCATCCATTCATTTTTTTATTACATTCATTCATATATTTGTGACATAACACAATAATTAAGAAGAAATCAGCTTTCTGTCATTTGCCTCACCATAGACAAACATCTGTGGTGAGGATGAATGCATTCATTACTTTGTTCATTTTTTCATTCACTTCTTCCATTTTTTGTGTTGTCCTTCCATTCACTGTGTGGAGCAGGCGAGGAGGGGAAGATGGCCCACAGACACGTGGAGACGTCTCAGGACAGCATACCGAGACTCTTCGCTCCAGGAAGCATGGCCAGCACAGCTTTCTAACACTACACACACACACACACACACACACACACACACACACACACACACACACACACACACACACACAGTGGGTGGGAACAAAACCACAAAGTCAGCAACACAATATGACTGTTGAGCTTTGACACAATGTCATGAGAGTATACAGTATGCTGTTCTTCTACCCCACAACTACCACTAAAGCATACAAAGGCAAATATAATATATGATATACAGTATATACACTGTCAGAGAGGTTGCAATAATACTCACATCAAGGACAGCAACTTCACTTAACACTGGGCAAACATTTAAAGTCAGTAAGCTACAAACACACCAGTGTATGTTTAGCAACCTGTGCTAACTACTCATCCAAAACATCAGTTGGACTGTAAAGATGCCAGGAAGAATGTACAATGTGGGCAGGCTTGAATGGAAGGATGGATAAAGGGAGGAGTAGAAGGAGGAAATGGATATACCGAAGGAAGAAGATGTGGGGGAGGACAAGGAGGAACATGTCTTCGTTGCCATGAGTCATATTCAGGTCACATTGCTGGACAAACTCCTTGCCATCGCAGTCATGTCCTTCCATTGCCCAGATACAAATCCATTATTTTGAAGCAAGTTAACAAAAGTCTAGAAAGCTATTTAAAGCCACTTTGTTAGACCATAGCCTACTAAGTGCCCAAAATGTACAGTTTCTTGTATTTGTGATAAGTTTTGTTACTTTGACTCTCTGTGGTTTTGACTGGTTACATGGTGAACCAGTAGGCATACACAGAGTACATATCCCATTCCATTGCATTCCATTATCTATAACCACTTATCCTTAGAGGGTCGCGGGGGACTTGAGCCAATCCCAGCTGAGGCGGGGTACACCCTGGACAGGTCCCCAGTCATTCACAGGGCAGTACATATCCCATTATACAGTATAATGCTACCCCTACCATTGCATGAAACAACTTTTCTGAATGGATACTGCTGTCTGTAGTTTAGGCTAAAAGGCTTTTTGAACAGTCCTACTCCAGATGGACAGCTTGTTCTGTGAAGTGACATGCCTACAAACTGAACATGAATGACTTTTCTCATACAGTCCTGCCTTTACTATAGCCATTGGCTCTATTTATGCTTGTTGATTTTAATTTTTGCCACATAGCTGTGGTTACCTGTCTGCAGTACTTGTATCAAGGCTGTAGCCAAGACCACTTATGACATGTCCAAGTCTGAGTGGTTTTGAGGTTAAGTCAAGAGTCCAAATGACACCAAATCAAGACTGAGACCAAAACGTTGCTTTATTTGCTAACTGTGATTTCTGATTACTACTCTTAGAAATAATCAAATAGTATTAGAATCAAACTATCCTTGCACAGTATTACAAGCTAATTATGAAACTATTATGTATGTCCACATATACAGTATATAAACCTACATGTTTAAAATGAGGATGCTTGGTTGTTACATGGCAAAGATACACTGTGGAAAATAAGTGACTTAATTAGCACTTGCCAATGACAGTGCAGAACAGTTAAGGTGATATTAAAGAATGTCATGTCTCCATGGAGAACTGACAGTGACTGACAGCACAACTACAGTCTGCTATGAGGAAAGAACACATACACCACGAGACATAACTGAACACACATTTCAAGACCAGACAGACTAAACTTGACTGCAGCCCTGACTTGCAACACTGCAATGGACTGAAACTGTAGAGGAAGTCACCATGCCCACACTTGATTGGTGCATAAAAACTGCACTCACTTAAATAGGAAAAAGTCTTTGCTTGTTCTCAAAATATTATTATATTCTGAACTTATTCAACGTATTCATATGAATTCCTTTTTCATTGCTGGAACAACAAGCAGATTATTGAGATTGTGAACTCATTAAGATCCATACAGACAGAAACACCACTCTGAAGTATTGGTTTAAAGGATAGGTTCAGATTTTTTCTAATCTGTCTTATTTGACTGAAGATTTATTGGCTGCTGTAGTCATTAACATTAACTGCCCACTGGGGAGCTCCCCCCATACCTTCAAGGGCTTTTTTTATGCTTGCATTTGCACTGCCAATAGGAACGCTGAAGTGACGTAAGCCAGCCGGCGTCTGGTATAGGAATGTCACTCACAATATGACACATGACACAAGATTTTTATATTTCATTTTGACAAGTCAAAATGGCATTGTATTTCCCCCGTCACATATACGCTCAATCAAGCCTGGACTTCACTGTCGGTCCATTTGTTTGTGTTTTGGTCCATTTTTTAAGGCTACTGTTACACGGGTTTGTAAAGATAGTGTTTGCCGGTGCTGTATTGGCTCATGTCTTTGACTAATCACCATACACTTACGTCACTCTTGGTTCCTCTTGTGCTGGGAGAGCACTGACTCTGAAGTAGGAGCTAAAAAAAGTCCCTCAAAACCGTGTTCTAAGAACTACGATCATTCCCAGTTCTTGCAGTGCAAAAACAATAAAAAGGGCAGGGGTCCTCTACACTATTGTTAGAACTATGTAAAAGTTCCTCCGGTTCGAAAATTCCTATTGTTCCTCTCCATTATGGCGTTTGGGCTTCATAGCATGACTGCTTTGTGACTTCAAACAAACTAGTTTGTACACCATGTCGTCTGACTACATCTAAAGGCAAAAGTGTTACTACCTGTTCTGAATGGCCTCACTCAAAAGTGGAGTAAAAAGCCTGCCGTTATAGCCTCCTCCTGGTTGCATCCCAATGCTTCCCCGAACTCTCTCCAAGAACTCTGTGTTACTGTGTATCCCTGTAGTCTTGACACAATGACTCATACAAACAGGGATAACCTTGCACACTTTCAGACAGTCTCTCCATGAAGGCTTTCATGGTGTTGCACCTGTTTGGTTGTGTGAAGAATGATAAAGGAGAGGTTGACAGACACGTTCAAACCCTGCATACTTTCACACCAACACACACCTGGGCAGTCAAAATATGAGGTGGGTGTGGTTGTCAGGTTGTCAGTTTCAGAAACGTACAAAAATTGGCGGAAGCAAAGGGGGTTTCAAATGCTGTAACAGCGATAACCATTTAGTTTGAAGCATATTGAGGCCTTAAGAGATCGGGTATAAAATACACAGTCCTCGTTTCATGCAAAAATGCATTCTTATGTCAACATGAGGCTTCAGCAGTCTGCCTTCTGGTAACACTGCAAAAAACACCTTTTTGTTCCTGCATTGAAAAAGAAATATAAAGTACCAGTACCTGTTCCTGCTGAGTGTGTTGCATCACAGAGTACGCATCAAAATCTTGTTTGAGAGGTTGATATCGAAGTGTCATGTAGGTCATAGGACTGTGCTGGAGGAGAGAGACACCCTGGGAAGCAAAGAAATGAATGTTGTATGTCCCTTCACATCCTTCCTGGGTCTGCTCAGGATGACATATTGTGGGTGATGCCGGGAGGGTGCCCTGGATACTGTAGATTCAGCAGCTGCTGTCATTGCCATGTTTCAACTGGCAGACTTACACAGATAACGGAAAACATTTTGAAACATTTGCTTTCCATCCCATATCTTCAACACTGCTACTTCTGGCTTATTACCTGTGAATTGTCTTCCACTTCAAAAGATAAAAATGAAAGCTGCCTCTCGCAGGCCTTTATGTCACACTGTGGTTCTGTATAAAGGTTTGAGACTGTAGAAAATGTGTTAAGTTGTTTCTGCACAGAGAATGATTTAAGCAATTCAGTGCCATTACTCTGCTCTACAATTATGACATATCTTATTCTTTATGGAAATACATATAATATGACTATATGCCACTGGAATTCAATATTCTGTGATTGTAAATTGTTTTTATCTTAGCAGAGTCTTTATTTGTAAATGTATACGGTTTTATGAGATGCATTTTTACTGTTTATATTCCATCATTCAACCAATCGGTTTGATGAATTAATTCATTGAATGACACTGCTTTCTGTGGCACTTAACTGTACCACAGACAGATCTGCTGTTTGGAGTCACTGAATATTTGTATTACTGTCCCAGACAGTAGACATAGATTGGCCCATCCAGGTCTGGGATCAACTCACAATTCAGATCAGTAACAGTTGAACCTCAAACAGTAAATCACTAAAGATTTCTGGCTTTTAGAAAGAATAAGAATTTCCATTTGTTTCGGTTGTGTTAGTACTGGCATCCTTAAACATTAGAATAGGAATAGTTATAGTAAAACTGGATTGAACTTCAAGCAAATTAGCCCCAGACATGGAACCATAAAAGGGCCATGCCAGTGGTTTTGCATGTTTATGTCATTTACTAAAATCTTTACAAATGCTGCTGACCATTTTCTAAAGTGAGCACATTGCATTCCCCAGAGAAAAACATTGAAGACCTTATTTTGTAATTATTGACCTCATAATTACAAGATGTGTACATTATAATTATGATTTAATAACTCATAATTACAAGAGTTGTAATTATAAATGATGACCTTGTAATTACAAGATGGTTCCCTCATAATTATGAAACAGGATCTCATTATTTTATTTAGATATCATCTTACAATTGTGAGATACAGATCTCGTAATTATGAGATACTGAGTAATGGTTAAGGGATAATGTCTTCATTTTTTTCAGTCTGGTGAATGCAAATTGTTTCCATTCCAAAGCATAGCTTAGTGTTTTATATTTTTGAATTGTGCTTATTTTTCCCTCAAGGCAGCCACTGGTTTCCATTTCTTTGAGTACCATTTTTCATGTCTACAACAACAATGTAACACAATTTAAATACAGAGCTGATGTTCACGGTGATGGATGGTGTACACATACAAAAATATACAACACTACAAGTTTGGGAAAATGACCGCGTCAAGAATGTGGGTTTTTTTTTTTGTAAATGGGTAAAAAAACAACAACACACATGCAAAAACAAACACTGGTATCATTGTTTAAACAGTCGCAATATTTCTAAAGAGTTGACAAGAATCACACAAAGTTTTGAAGAATCATACATTGTTTTCCCCACCGAGTTTGACCAGTGTTGGTGAAAATGCCGAAATGTCCAGCCCCAGTGACTACAGCTGTTCCTGTTTATTGAAATCTTGTTTCATCAGTTTTATAGTATGCCTGCTGACAGTGATGTTGCCACTCTGCCTTTTTCATTTCCTGAGTACCATTACTGGAAAGTCATCTCAGCCCGATGATAGTATATCATTAGCATATCGATAGAATATAGACATGTCCCAGTCTCATACCATATACTAATACTATATGATGTAAATATGGTGTATTAATGTTGACAGTCCACTGTTCTGGCAGTAAAAAAAAAGAACAAAAGAAATTTGTACTAAAAGGATCAAATTCTTAGCCATAGTAGCGGCAGGGCTCTTGCGATGGCATTGTTTGTCAGTCAGTCCATCACTTTGGTCCAGACTGAAATATCTCAACAACTAATTTATGTATCCATGAGATTTGGTTCAGACATTCACGTCCCCCTCAGGATTAACTGTAATAACTATAGTGATCCTCTGACTTTTCCTCTAGTGCCATCATCAGGTCAAAGTTTCAGTTTGTCCAATTGGTTTATTAAATACCTGCAAAGTTAATGACATTTCCATCAGCCTCAGCTATACTTTGTGTTTAGTGCTTATTAGCAAATGTTAACATGCTAACACGCTAAACTAAAATGTTGAACATTACACCTGCTAAACATCAGCATGTCAGTATTGCCATTGTGAACATGTTAGCATGCTGACGTTAGCATCTAGCTCAAAGTGCCGCTGTGCCTAAGTACAGCCTCACAGTGCCACTACTATGGCTGGGCTTTTGTACCACTGTCCACACTTTGTTTCACTTTTTGTGCAATAATCGTGTCCGACAACATCACACAAAAGTAGTAGTTTTAGTCTGACTGCTTTCCAACATGTGAATATGCTACCCACTCAAACCAGTAGTTAGAATTAGTGTATTAATAGAGTATGCAGATAGCCACAGCTTTTGTCTTCAAGCAGTCCGGGTTCAGGGTCCAAATTTACAATGTGCCAACCCTGTTTATTTCCCTTAGACTGACTTAGATGTTCCTAGCAACACTAAAGTGTATTGAGAATTTACTTCTTTAAGACCGTTATGAGAAACAAAAGGCCTAGCTGTCCTTGTTAGGATGTAACCATCTTTACCAAGGAATAGGGCCGTGGCTTGAAAAAATAGATTTGAGTTATGAGGAAAAAGAAACTTACTTCTAAATCAAAGTCAGAATCCTCCTATTAATGTTAGAAATAATAATGACAATGTGGGCAGAAAAATACATTCAGAAATCTGAGGTGAAAGATTTTTTTCTATATGAACTCTGAAGTTAATCTCTGAATTTAGTATTCAGGGATTAATCTCGGAACAGAAATATTTTTTCACAGAGCCCTAATCCTCTTTTGTGCATCATAGATGCATATTTATTGAAAGCAATAATGAATTACTAACGTAGATGATGTGTTGAGGTGAGGGGTGATCAGACAACTAGCTAGTTGTATATTGTGTTCAATTTGGATGTTTAGTTCTTTGATACAGCATGTTATAAGCGACAGGCTGCAGTGTCACTGGAATCTCTGTACTGTATATATGATGGCTACCACTCTATTCAATGTATTTACCACTATTAGTTTCTAAAGGACAGCAGCAATCTGCAGATATACGTCTGCATCGATAAAGCGTCTCTGTATTTTAAGTGCCTCAAGGTTTGATAGTAACAGAGATGCAATAAGACATGGATGAAATGACACTTTATTTAAGACTGAAGAGAGTGTGAAGCAGTGGAAAATCACTGCAGCACAGTATATATTTTTTCCACAATCTTGATAAATTGTGCAGCATTGGATACAAAATGCTTTATTCTGTGTTTTTGTTTTTTGTCTAAAATATATTTCCACGCATTCTGGTGTCAAATACATACAAACTATTAAAAATGTGTTTAAAGACTGTCTTGTGCCATTGTTTTTGTTAATTATACTGTGAGGTGCACATACATGAGGACAGTATGATTTGTTGGGTTGGCAGTATCACAATATGAAGTCTTTGACATTCATTTCATGATAACATGCTACAGTATTAACCACAAACCACAATTACACCAAGTTGTCATGGCATTAAACATAATTTAAAAGATTTTTTTGTTTTATTTGAAATGAACAATTAATTTTTTTACTTGTTATGCTTACTTTCAAATATAGACTTTGACAACTCGAGGTTATTTTCTGATAGTAAAGCTCATGTCTCCGAGGGTTGTGAAAGCAGCCCTCTTCCTAACAGTGTGATATATGGGCTTCAATGTATTCCAACGGGGCGCCCCTCCTGGCCAATCAGGGTGTCTGCAGCAGCTTCGACACCACCCCCCAGCGGCCGCACAGGCGCACTGAGCTCCCAACTGCCATTTTGTGGCAGAGGCTACTCTGCTAAAGCGGGAGAGGGATTAAAACAAACTGCGAAGAAGCCTGCGTTTCTTCCCAGCCTGTTAAACTTTGTAGCACATACTCTCAGCTTTCGGCCGATTTAAACGGGAAGAGAAACACACTAAAAAGAGGTAAAGTATCACTACTTTTCTGATAAGGGGGGAGTTTGCAGGATCTTTAATCGGCCTCTAGGTGTCACGATGGGGCTCTGGGTCCGGGCAGCTCGTCGGAGAGTGTTTGTCTCCCTCTATCGTTATTGAAAAACCCGTCAAAATACGTTTAAATAACCGAAGTTCTAATAAATTTATACACAACCCGTTGTATTTTATACGTGTCTGTGAAAATGTCGTCGAGAATAAGTTACGAATACTTCGACGATTTGGTTGGAGAGTTTAGGCCAAGGCGTCCATTTTCTCGCTTCTTTGTTTCCCGTCTTTACAGCCTTGACGACATGGAAACTGGCGGGTTTTAGTTATCGCCCACAGCTAATGTTAGCTTAGTTGCATTAATATAGGCAAAGTGTAAAACAAACAAACATTCCTACATGCACTATAACATTAATACGAGGTTGCACACAAATAAGAGTCGCATTTGCCCAGCTGGTGTTACTTTTGTGTTTTAGCGTCTAGTTAAACTAGACCTTCATTTGCAGAAAAATCAATGTAGCAACTGACGTTAGCTAGGTTAGCTTAGACTCAAGGCCCCTCCCCACCCAATGCCCTTAGTACCTCTGAAAGTGTCGAAAATAACCAGAGCAAACGTTCGTTTTAGTATTTGATTCAACTAAATTGGTAGCTATTTGTCGCATATACTATTACAGAAATCATGGTCAGTTCCGTTAGCTTTGCTGGTGGCGAAGTATACACAAGGAAACTGTAACGTTAAGGCCAACGCGGTAAAGAGAATGACACGGCATTCACTGCAAAACGATCCCCGGTGATCACAGCGCCCACTGACTCACTAAGACCAAACACACGATTTGTGTTCCCCAAATCAGCCATCTTCCATTGTCGACTATTACATTTGTCTTCTGTTCCTCTATCATCGCTCCGTAGTCGGAATTGGCAGTTGTTGTTGCACCCGTTGCCCGCTTGTCTCTTATTCTAAGCCCACCTAGAGCATCATAGTCACAGATATATATTATAGCAGAGAGCTCCCTCTACGATTCGGCTTGGAGAGCTACAAAAATACCGCTATATAAATGCCGTGCAAGGAGGCGACAGCTGCCCGGCTGGGCGCTCAGTATCATTGCCATGTTGTGGTAAATGTGTTATACCATAAGTCAAATGATCTATGAAGGCCTGTACCAGAGCCTCCCCAGTTTCCATCCATTTAGCAACATAAAGCCAAGTGGACATGGAAACCTGCAAACAAACAGATATTAGGTATTGTCACAGACATGACCATGCAGTCAGCATTACACTCCTTGTCCATAATGATATTTACTAAGTTGTTTGTATTCTATCCGTTAAGACCAGAATGTATATCTGATGTTTTAAATTAGTTGACAGAATACAGTGACTACCATGTTATTAGGTACTGTGGTTGGTGATGTAAATAATTCAATATGGGTCATGTAGCTGTAACTGGTGTATATATACCAGTTACAGCAACATGACTCATATAGTACAGTATAGTGTATATATACTGGTAAATGACGCAGAAGAGGTCAAAGGGCCCAATCACCGTTCTTGGACTAGCAGTTGTCCCTAATAACAAAGGCACTGTGTGAGTGCAAGGTGTTTTGAAAGACTGGGAAGTATCCCTTCAGAGCAGGTAACCTTGTCAGAGATGTGTATGCTGTTAGAGTCACTATGTGTGTATATGTGAAAGAAATAGACAATGTCAGTGTATAAGTGCAGCTGTGTAATATGTCCCTCTTCCCTCCCTCAGGTTGACAGGGACAGTCAGGTAGCAGACATTTGATTCAGCAAAGCAAAAGGGAGATCGCCTGTATCACAGACTGCAGGCCAGTCTACAGAAATCATGAGAACAGTCAGTTTTTCGTTACTTTTCCAGGTAACACACTTAGAGGCAACGATTTTACAACAATGGGTTGTTTAAAATCTGTCACACTTGCGACAGATGTTCCCTCAGAGACACCTTTGTCACTGAATTTGCGGGTCAGAAGTCAGCAGTGAATGGTTACTCCATGTGCAGCCAGCCATGTAGACAACCAAAGATGTCAATCAAAGAGACTGAGATTCAAAGCAGTTGAACAGATAGCGGAACTAAGCACGTCAGCCAACTCACAGCAGATGGATTCAGGATTATGTGAGTTGAGCGCTTACAGCGCTTGTATTTGGCGTATAAATTCTGACTGTCACTCCTGGCAATCCCAAACCACACTCAGCACAAGGGTTTTATGTTTTCGTGCATCTTTAAAACCATTACTTGCTGGTAACATATCACGCTTGTCCTGGAAAATCCAAGATTTCTTGCCACAAGCAAATTTTAATTTTAAACAGAATTACTGATGATTATCATAGAATGGTGTTTGTTGAAATTATAATGTCATTCTTCCATATTAGATCTAAGTAAATAGTTTAATGCTCTTGTTTTCATAGTGTACTGTTACCAGTTTTGCCTGTGTGGTTATATAAGAGAGTATTCGACCTGATTAGTTAATTAACTGAATCAAGTGTGAATATATGCTGTCTTCTATTATAGTAAATTGAATGTCTGGACTTTTGGTCGGACCAAACAAGCACAAGCACACATATGCAAAAGAAACCCCAGGTTCTCTCAGGATTTTTTTCTAGGAAAAGGAAGATTTGGGCGAGAATGTTTGGTAAATTCAAAAATCTCAATTTCCTGTCTTTAATCCTGCTCAGCACCAACAAGAATGGATACAACTTGAAGTCAGACACATACAGTCAGGTGGATAAGGGTCAGCTCCATGTTGAGAGTTAGGAGTTTAACAGGTTGGTGTACAGTCCTGTGTGATGAAAGTCTGCAGGTTTATGTTGCAACAAGGCACCTAATCTTACACAGGTTAGTTAATTCTCTCCTAATCTGTTAGCTGTTTGGTGCTGAGTTGCAGGGAAAATCTGCATATTCTTCCATGCTGTAAGACTGAACACTACTGTCATAAAGCAAACATTCTTCCAGCCGATGGCTTAAAAAGCATGGATGTGATGTTATACGCTGCTAGATAATGTTTGTTTCCACAACGCCATATTTCAGTTCCTACCCAGCATGGACGGAGGGCCAACAGAGGGTGTAGGGGTAGTGGAGGTCCCCGGCAAAGACTTCCCCTCCATCCAGGCCGTTCACAGCCAGGATGCCATGGTGGCTGACCTCCTCCAGCAAGCTGCAGAGGCCGGGGGCGTGGTAGAGGGACAAGCTGGAGTCGTCCTGGATCAAGGTTCTTACTAACTGGACCTGACTGGTCCCACAGTCAATATGTAAAAAGAGCACAGAGTAGTTTAGATATCCATTGCAAGTGGACATGATTTTGTGGAGAATGGGGTCAACTGTTTTATTCCCAGCAATGTTGTGTTTCAGATCATGGGGAAGGAATGGTAGCAGCCACCCAGGCCCAGCAGCAGCTGATGGAAGCTGGGGTGGGAGTTGGTGTGGAAGGTGGAGCAGGGGTTGAAATGATGGTTATGGACTCACTGGATCCCACCCTGTTACAGATGAAGACTGAGGTAAGCTCATTTTTAAGAGCTTTGGGTTTGATGTGACATGATAGATGCTCAGGCAAGGCAGCCGAAGCAGGCTTGGTCTCACAAGAGTGTTTCATTTATGCTGATGTCACTCTAGATTTAGAAATAAAATCAGCCAGAACCGAGGACACCTAATGCGCAAATTTCATGTAAGCACATACTGAAATTAAGTGGATTTACAGGTGATAGATGCTACAGTCGGGGGATCATCAGCGACGGTGGGTGTTGTTGGAGGGGTAGCCGGTGCCGCTCACCAAGCAACAGTAACAACGGTGGACCAGACTCAGATCATCACACTACAGGTAGGTGCTCTTTTTAAGCCATTTCACATCATAGCATCCTCATTATTTCTTTTTTTATCCCTGTTGAAGGAAAGCTGTCTGTAAGCCTCTAAGAAGTTAAATTCTCAGATGGTTTGGATCCCCTCTCAGGTCTTGAATTAGTCTTAAAAAATACCCTGGAGATGCGTGCTGAACTCAGGTTATCTCTGTCTTCAGGTGGTAAACATGGAGGAGCAGGCGGCTTTAGGTCTGGGGGAGCTTCAGCTTGTCCAGGTGCCTGTTTCTGCCACCACAGTGGAGGCCCTGCAGCAAGGCACCTTTGTAGACACGACAGCTATGCCAAAGGACGGAGACCCAGTCATCTGCCACACCTTGCCGCTGCCTGAGGGCTTTCAGGTACACAAACAGACATACCCATTCGTCTGGCTAACTAAGACGTACAACACTGATGTGTGACTACGTTTGAAAATTGTTTATAGGCCCCTGGCAGAAATGCACTCGCTTCATAAATCTGTTTTGACTCGTAGTCAAAAGTTTGAATCAATTTGACATAAAAGTCATTTTTCTTGGTCAAACTGAGAAACACCACACTTCATGTAAACAAGGTTACTGAACAGTATTTATAAAAATAACTTTAGTAAAATAAATGTAAAATTGAACAAGGGGAATGTGTCGCTCTTAGGAGGAGGCTGGCTAGATGGAGCACATATTGGCACAATGACACTGGCTAAATCTACATGTGTCCTCTGCAGATGCATCATCCACAACCTGGATGAGTAACTAGTATACATTTGTATTAGTATGATATCATAACATCAAATAAAAAGTATAATGGCATAAAATAGTATTATGTTAGTATAATATATTAATTATATATTGTTAGTATATTCATTAGAATTTCAGAAAATAGTATTATAGTAGGCCTATAGCCTACCACTAGTAGAATATTATTTCCAGTTGGACAATACCTTATTTTTCACGAGCTATTTAATCCAAATACCAAAGGTCCTGCTTCAGAACTATTAAGTTGATAAACTTAAATTACTGATATGATATGAATGAAAGTTTAACTTGAGAATGTGACTCCTCAAATTGACGATCCGTTAGAGAGAAGGTGTGTCACTCTGTTGGTGTTATGGGGACGACGGAAACACTCAGTCCACTCGCAGTTGTACAAATGATCTTTGCCTGGTTGATTGTGGCCTGTAGTCAAGTTACTCACACATTAATGTTGATTAGTGACAGCTGATATGACCTGCTGCCACAGGCGTTTGTCATTTTAACCGGTGAACCAAATAAACCGCTTATAATTCCAATGGGCACATCATTTTTCTTTTGTACTTCAGCACCTACAGAAGAAAACCACACACAATGGTTTGTCTATAGTGATCAATTGATTAAACAATGAATGCATTTGATGTGTAGGTAGTGAAGGTTGGTGCTAATGGGGAGGTGGAGACAGTGGAGCAGGAGGAGGATGGAGGGGAAGGCCACCATGAAGAGGAGGAAGACGAGGAGGTGGGGAACCAGCTGCTGGAAGAAGGGGAGGATGAGCCCATTCAGCCCCCAAATGAAGACCCAAACTGGGCTAAAGACCCAGACTATCAGCCCCCATCTGGAGCTGTCAAGAAGACCAAAAAGGCAAGATAGTGTGTGTGGTGTCAAGCTCTGTTATTGGAGATGTGGCACTCTTCTCTGTTACTGAACTGGACTTGTACAACATCTTGACGGGTATCTTAAATTGTCATCAGGTGATGATGAGGTCTAATGACTTGCTGTCTGTCCAGGGTAAAAAGAGTCGCCTGCGTTATGCTGAAGGAGATAAGGACATGGATGTAAGTGTCTATGACTTTGAAGAGGAACAGCAAGAGGGCCTTCTGTCTGAGGTCAATGCTGAGAAAGTGGTGGGTAACATGAAACCACCCAAACCCACCAAGATCAAGAAGAAAGGTGAGACACTGCTGTCTGCTGGACTGAGGACATGGTGGGGATGACACTAGCAGTCACTCTTTGTGAATTTTGATTTGGATTGCCTCTTCAAAGTTTTAAGAATTAAAAACTGATGCAACATTTTCAGGCTTCACAAAGCAGAGCAAAGTCACTTCAGCTAGTTTAATTATGCTTAAAGAAGGAGTGAGACCAATTACACACTTGTTTCATCATTACAATGTATGTAGCATTTCAATAATGCTGCATACAGCCCCCCTTTTTGGATGAAACTTGGTGTGTAGGTTCAGGATGTCTCCAGAGTTGAATTAGGATTACTCCAAAACGATGTTCAGTATGTCTTTGTTTTGCAATGAGACAGTGGCTGTAGGATTGTGATACAAACCCTGTTATTGAATCTGAGGTCTGTGTGTGTATCATTGTTGTGTGTTAGGAGTGAAGAAGACGTTTCAGTGTGAGCTGTGTAGCTACACGTGCCCTCGACGCTCCAACCTGGACAGACACATGAAGAGCCACACTGATGAGAGACCTCACAAATGTCACCTGTGTGGAAGAGCCTTCAGGACAGTCACCCTGCTAAGAAACCATCTCAATACACACACCGGTATTCACTTACACACATCTTCATCCTCTTTTGGTGACTGCAATGACACCAAAAGAGGATTCAGAAGAATGGTTGAGTTTTTCAATACCATGCAAGGATGACTTACATGTGTCTTTTTTTTTTTTTTATGCAGGAACTCGTCCACACAAGTGCACAGACTGTGATATGGCTTTTGTGACTAGTGGAGAGCTGGTTCGTCATCGTCGCTACAAACACACACATGAGAAACCCTTCAAATGCTCCATGTGTGACTATGCCAGTGTTGAGGTAAGATGAACTCCTAATCTCCATCCACATCTACTCATCCAGGTGTGAAGAAGCCATTCACAGTTCTGTAGCCAGTAGCATTAAGTTAAAATGTAGACAGTAGATATACAACTGCTCTGTTCCAAGAGTCCAAAACCGTTCCTAACTGCAGGACCTGTCTAATGGCACATTTATGTTTTGCTCTAGTGTTCTGATTTGTGACTGTGTTTGTGTAGGTGAGCAAACTAAAGCGCCACATTCGTTCCCACACCGGCGAGCGCCCATTCCAGTGCAGTCTTTGCAGCTACGCCAGCAGAGACACATACAAGCTGAAGAGACACATGAGGACACACTCAGGTAAAACTGACACCATAACAGCTTCTACATGTATAAAGCCATAAGGCAGGACAACGTGGCATATGTCAGTTTGCAGAGACATAGGACCAGTATTGTTTTTTTTATTTTGGAAAACACCCATGTTTTCATATGAAAGAAGTTATTTTCTAGCTCCCTTACAAAATAATTTATTCAAATCAAAGTCATTTCACCTTTTGATAAGCCCCTCCCCCATTAATTATGAATGACAATCAATAACAAAACTATAATTTTCACTTGTAATAAGTTAAATTAGGCTATACTGATGGATGCAGTATTGTTAAAATCCATACATTTGGGGTAATGCATACATTGTCTTTCATACCTCCAACCCTATGCTTCTTTTGTATTCTTTTATTGTTCTGTTGGATTCGAAACATTAATGAGAACATTGAACAGTGATGAACCTGTGTACTTGCTCAATCCTCTTCTCAGGAGAGAAACCTTATGAGTGCTACATCTGCCACGCCCGATTCACCCAGAGTGGAACCATGAAGATGCACATTCTGCAGAAACACACAGAGAATGTGGCCAAATTCCACTGTCCACACTGTGACACTGTCATCGCACGCAAGAGTGACTTGGGTAACACACACACTCACACAGTGTAAACTTGACAGACAGGCAAGATAGTTAACTTTGCCATGTTGTTTCATTCCCGTGATGTGTTGTTTTGTCATCCATGTGGATCTCCAGGTGTCCATCTTCGGAAGCAGCACTCATTTATTGAGACTGGAAAGAAGTGCCGGTACTGCGACGCCGTTTTCCATGAGCGTTACGCTCTGATCCAGCATCAGAAGTCACATAAGAATGAAAAGAGGTTCAAATGTGACATGTGTGACTATTGCTGCCGCCAGGTGTGTGTACACACATATCTTTGTGTAGGGTTACCATACGCCTAGTAGCAAATGAGTCATTTCATTTGAATATCAGGTATGGCTCATATTAGTTGTTAACATGTCTACAGCCATGCTAGCAGCTCTGTGAGTTACTTTTACCATGTTCTCCCCTTCATCTTAGTTTAGCATGTTAGCTAGTAGATGTTAAGTCATTTTGCTGTATAAGTAAAAAGGTTGGTCTTGGCGTTAGAGGAAAAGTCGGGGGATCACCAACGTCATTAGGATTCATCATCTGGGGTGACTGTGCTGGGCAGACTGACCAATAGATCAACATTGCCATCCATATGACCTTGCTACCATGGCTAAAAATGTAATTAGAATGGCTTTATAGTACTGTCTGTGTAACTATGGTTTTTAACTGTGTTTCCCATGTTTCTGGGTCCAGGAGCGCCACATGGTGATGCATCGTCGAACCCACACTGGAGAGAAACCATACGCCTGCAGCCAGTGTGAGAAGACCTTCAGACAAAAGCAGCTGCTGGACATGCACTTCAAACGCTACCACGACCCCAACTTTGTCCCTACTGCCTTCGTCTGCCCCAAGTGTAGCAAGACCTTCACTCGCAGGGTAAGGGACACTTCTCTTTCTTGCTGTCACACACCTGAAGTGAACTCTTCGTTGGTTCAGCATGGGCTAACGACTAGTAAGTTATAAAAGTCAACAGATTATCTAACAGCGTGTTGTTGTAGAACACCATGGCTCGCCACGCTGAGAACTGCAGCGGTGAGGTGGAGGATGCCGAAAACGGAGCTCCAACCCCGAAGAAGGGGAGGAGAGGAAGAAAGAGGAAGATGAGGAGCAGGAGAGATGAGGATGACAGCGGTGAGAATTTGACATTGTATGCAAGTGTTGCAAGATGCTGTGTTTGCTCAGTTATGATTAGTTCACCTGAAATCTGTCTTTGTTGTTGTGTCATTCAGAGGAGGATCACGCTGAACCAGACGAAGAGGACGAGGCTGAGGGGGAGGGGGAGGAAGAAGCATCACTGCTACAGGAAGAGGAGGAGGCAGAAAGCATGGAATTGGACCAGGCCCCTGCCGCCATCCCAATACCGGCTCCTGACGAGCCACCAGTCAAGAGGAAACGTGGCAGACCCCCAAAGAACGCCCCCAAGCCTCCAACACCCAGCAAGTCAGTCAGGGTGGCTGCCAAGACGGCTGCTTCTGGTGAGAACTCTGACAGGATTTCTTTGACCGACTGATGTTAAAGGGAAACTCCAGTATTTTTAAACCTGGACCCTATTTTTACAAATTTTGCTGTCGAAATGACTAATACTTAGCAAAAGTTTTGGAATTGGTCCAGTAGATCGCCTCCACTTGCATCCATAAATGGGCTGCAATGGCTGCAACGTAATCCTTGCGGTCGTGAAAAGCAAGTCCACTAAAAGTGCTTGTTTTTGCCACTGACAGGCTCGGGTTGTTATTCGAAGTGTCTGACACCATTATGGAAAGGATCCGTACAGAGACAGGCCATTAAAGAGTAAGATCCTTTTTTCTTCCTGCAGCAAGTCAACCTCTCGCGGGATCAGAGCGAGACTTTTTCTCGAGCGAGACTTTCTGTTTCTGGTTAAACAAAAAGGATCTTATTCTTTAACAAAGGTTTAAAAATACCAGAGTTTCCCTTTTAAAGAGCACGTTCATAAAAATAATCCTAATTCTATGGTGTGGTTCCAGTCAGTCCATCCAACTGCTGTCTGGAACTAAGTATTGCAGCTGATGATAACAACTGATTCACTTAAAGATTTAAGATCAGACTGGATGTTATTTTACTGAATCTTACTTATTCAATTCAATTTTATTTATATAATCCTAAGTAATCACAGGGCTCTTTTCATATTGAGCATGTGTAGACCGTACTCATTATAATATTATTAACAGAGACCACCATGAGCAAGCACTAGGTGACAGTGGCAAGGAAAAACTCCCTTTTAACAGGCAGAAACCTCGAGCAGGCTCTGGGTGAGCGGTCATCTGCCTCGACCGTACTTATCATATTTTAACAACTTGTCTTGGAAATGCTCTGCAAAACATGACTGGAAAGGTTTCGGTTACAAAGTGCGTGTGTGCTCACTATGAAAAAATATAGAATTATAACATATAATCAGCCCACAGACAAAGACCAGAGGTAATTTCAGTCATTGTCTTTGCACTTTCAGATAAATTCCTGTGACATGTGTTCACTTAGTTTTTATTCCCATAACCCCTGAATGCAGCACTAACATTTGTCTTTGTTGTGTTTTGCAGCTGCTGCAATCATTCAGGTGGAAGATGAGAGCACTGGAGCAGTGGAAAACATCATAGTGAAGAAGGAGGATGGCGACGCCTCTGCAGCGACACCTCTGGAGCAGGGTGTGGCCCTGACCGTGGAGGGGGTGGGGTTAGACGAGGAAGGGGTGGAGACTGTTGAGCTGGCTGTGAATGAGGAAACGGCGGTCGCTGCTGCCAACGGAGATTTGACACCAGAGATGATCCTCAGCATGATGGACCGGTGAACAGAACACACGTAGCCGGACTATGAGTACAATTGGCAAATACACATTAACATTTCCACATCCTTAGCCCTCACCCGGCCCTCCATCTGTGTGAGCTTTTAACGGCAGTCATTTTGCCTCCAATGAAGTGGCTGCAAAAAATGGTGGCAGCAGAAACGACCATGCACAAAGAAGGGAAGCCGCATGTAAATATGAGCACACAGTAACTTCACATCCATATACTTCGACCTGCATAATGATGTTTGTGGGTCTCTATCTCTCCCAGACACACACACACACACATACACGCACACAATACCCCAGATCCCACTGCACACACTCTTCATCATCTCCCTCATCATA
This sequence comes from Maccullochella peelii, assembly GCA_002120245.1. Classification (NCBI taxonomy): domain Eukaryota; kingdom Metazoa; phylum Chordata; class Actinopteri; order Centrarchiformes; family Percichthyidae; genus Maccullochella; species Maccullochella peelii. The sequence goes on along the minus strand of LKNJ01002163.1, from coordinate 14,982 downwards.
TACAGATATGGTCCAAGCTAACGACAGACTGCTCTTGAATGCTTTTTTCAGTTTGAATGTCTTCTGAATGAATCATTGTGTATTTTGCTACTTGTTTCTACCCAAAGCCACATCCTGTGTCAGTCTCTACCCACACACACTGCAGTTAATGTTCAGCTCCTCTCCATGTTGCTCTGCCAAAAGGAGACGTTATTTGACCTACCTTCACTTTTCACTTTGAGTTCCTGCTGGCCTGCTTGCTGTTCTTGTAACTATGCTGATTTTGCAAATTCTAAGCCTTTATATGTGTGTATATATAGATATAAATGTAGTTTTTCCTAATGAATCGTAGTATATGGTACTTGGGTTTGCCTCTGAGATACCACTTGCTCTGTCATATGATCTGTATATTTTTTCCTCCAAAGTATGATTTCCTCCTTGGCCTGTGTAAATACATGGTCCATGTTGTGGTGTTATTAGTTGGCTGTTTGAACATGGAGGCTTTTATAGAACAGAACAGAAGTATTCTTCCTACATGAGCGAATGGGCCCAGGCAGATACAGTCAAATGAGCTGAAGTCAGTGATGAGTGTTTTTAAGCTTTCTAGTTCACCAGCACCCAACCTTGTTCTAATGGAAGTGTGCCCTCAGTCAGCTCGTGCAAATTGAATACTTGAGATTGCTGCTAATTTAGTTTCCCAGCACCAATACATCACTGATGGAAGACACTTGTCAATCATAGCTAATGTTGCTCTTCCTCCTCCTGTTCCACATTTTGAAGGAGAAAGTAGATGGCACATAAACGGAATGATCCCTGCCGCTTGGAATAAATACAGATAATCCTGATATAGTTGGTAAAAGGTGGTACTATAGTGGTGTTTTTGAACATTCCAAATACTTAAATTAACTTGGAATTATGTCTATGCATTTCAATCATCTCTCTCAAGGTAATCAGCAGTAACTCAAACATTGTTTTGCAAGGTAATACCAGCTCCA